>OMKL01051586.1:8187-29857 GCA_900302295.1 Parasudis fraserbrunneri
AAAGAAAGAAAGAAAGAAAGAAATAAATAAAGAAATAAAGAAAGGAAGAAATAAAGAAAGAAAGAAAGAAAGAAAGAAAGAAAGAAAGAAAGAAAGAAAGAAAGAAAGAAAGAAAGAAAGAAAGAAAGAAAGAAAGAAAGAAAGAAAGAAAGAAAGAAAGAAAGAAAGAAAGAAAGAAAGAAAGAAAGAAAAGTGGACAGATAGTGTTACCATCTGCTTTTGGTTAATAGATTTTCTCACATTGTCTCATGCAACTGGAGAATATTATTTCAAAAGAATAATGAAAACATTAAACTCCTTTGATTATCCTTAAAACAAAAAGAAAAAAAGAAGAGGAAAAAAGGGCCAAGCTCAAGCTGTATTAAACATTTGTGAACTGAGAACAATATTCATGAATGAGTTCCTGCATTATTTAGCAGCGAACTGACATCTCTGTTTTAAGAATAATTCAAATGGCGTGACACTAAACATTACATAAGGAGGTAGAATCATTTTTGGAGAGTGGTTACCAATGGTTATGAACTGCCATATTGGAAGAATGACAACAAAACAAAGAAAATGCCTAATTTCTGTGTAGTGGTAGAGTGCTAATCTTTGTAAAATGTGTGTGTGGGGAGGCTTGATATTACTGGTACTGTTCCATTCCGACATCCGTTAATAAGATACAGTAATAACATACAGCACACCTCAATTAAAGCTGTTGTTGATATACTATTTCTCTTTTGGTGGAATAGAACAGTGCTTCTAGTTAAGTGTGTGCCTCCACTGAATGTGGTTTGTTGACATAGTTACCATTCCAACATAGCAATGGGTGGACAAGTGAGCATGTGCATTACACAGGTGACAGGCCTCTATTTAAAATCATGGCAATAGTGGAGAGTGATATGACACGGATGGGATGCAGCCCCAACATTCTCATGTAAAAAATTCAGCACTTGCAAGACAACACAACTGCTAGGCTACTTTCAGACAGTGCAATTTGTCTCCCAGTGGTACAGGAGAAGCCATTTTGTAACGGTTTTAAGACGACACTGACCCATCCCGGTCTTTTCATTTTAGAGGAGGAGAAGGAAGCAGCCTCAGAAACGGCAATGTAAGCTGTCTCAGCTCCAGGAGTCATAACAGTTGCTGGTAACCCTCTCTCTTACCCACTTGTCCCCTTGCTAAGCTACCTCAGACACATGCATTTTCGTGATTTCCCCTCACGCAGTGTGGTGCTCTGCATCATTGTTGCTGAATATCAGGTTTTAAAAGGAGCGGTATTTAGCCTTAGGCTGTTTTCAGGGCAGAGTGAGGTTTCCAGCCCATGAGCACGCCTTTGTGTTGGCCCTGTAATAAACTATAAGCGGTTGTGTCTTTACCGTGCTATTCGTGTGCTCTCATTATCTCATGGTGATGAATGACTGTGGCTTGAGCTCAGTTTCGCAAAGTGACCCTGGGAGATGTGCATGGGGGTATTCTTGCAAACCTTTTTTTTGTATCCTTCTTATTAGCAGGGAACAATTTACAACTATTGTTTCTAGACATTGAATGAGTGGGACACACAAAAAAAGATGGTGTTGTGTGGAGCATCCAGATGACTTATGTCCATGTAAAATAGAACCACTGCTGTTATATTGTCTGGGACTGAAATGCAGGCACTTTAACATAATGACTATTTTGGTACAACTGCTGAAGACATACAAAGTACAGATTTTTTCTTTCCTCAGGTGTAGTTTACTGTGGTTGAACTCTCATGGGTACAATGTTCTCTAAAGGTGATGACTCCACTGCCAACAAGGGGCATAAGCAATATTTATACAGTAGGTATCACACACAAGACTGATGAGCAATGCTCACAGAAGGGGGAAAGTGTGTGCAAATGTCTGCTTAAAATTTTATACGATCATTACAGCAATTTTTTTTTTGTCTTTTTTTTTTTGTCTTGAAACATTACACAAATTACTCAAATGTTAAAGGGGACATATTATGGAAAATGGGTTTTGCCTTGTCTTTGTATGGATTTGACCAAGTGTTTGAAATCTTGAGCTTAACAAGCCTAATGCCATACATGCAATAAATTGCCACATGCAATAAATTACCTTTAATTGTTAAATTACCTTTAACAATTAGCTGTGCTTTTTGGAGCCAGGAACACTGCCTACCTAATGTACTGCCCAGTTTGTAAACGTTTTTTTTACTCTTGTGTATGAGGTAGCCAGGCAGGGAAGGAAATAATTAATTTAAAACTTGGTGTGTGCTACACCCACCAAAAACGGCTTGTTCAATACAAGGGAAGAAAGAGGTGCTGGAAAATAAATACTTAAAATTAGATTTAGACTAATTTCTTTGCAAAAAATAAATAAATACATAAATAAAAAAATACTTAACAAACATGTTCCACAGATTCAAATAAGTTATACAATTGTTGAAAAGATACATAACATCCCCTTTAACACTGACACAAATTATAAAAGTTGCATTAAAGGATTACAACAGTGAAGTCAAGTGAAATTGTTCGGATGAGGCAATGAGCAGGTAATATGTATTTTGATCAAATAAAATAAAATAAAATTCAGATTTATGTTAATCATCTATACAGTCTCATGTCTGTTGTAGTACTCAGTATCAGTCTGACAGAGAACACACTGCATGAGCAAATATACATGTATGAAAAAAATGGAATGTTTAAGCAGCTCACTGGGACATCAAATACTCTACATTAGCTTTAATTAGTCCAATTAGGTACTTAATTAAATTAATAAGACCTGATCTGGAAATACTGTTTGATACAAATTACCATATTCATGAGATTGAACTGAAATGATTTTATTCCTTGTAAGAAAATGTACATTACAAGAGATAAAAGGATAGCATACCAAAATAAGAAGATAGTTAAATGGCTACAAAGGAACTAGAACGATGTTATAAACTTATATATATGCATACATGACAGAAGAAATGTGGTTAGAAGAATGAATTCTATAATAAAAATTGCATGGTCAGAAGTGTAGAAGATACAGTATCAAACAGTTTGCATTTAGAATATTTTCCCCTCTACTGTGACCAAATGAATATTTGATGAAATCACAACAACGATGCAATATCAGAGTATGTTTCACCAGGACAGCCAGAGGTGGAAATTCATTACATAGGCTACTTTTATTCAAGTACTGTACAAAACAATTGTTTTTGAGGTGCTTGTGCTTCACATTTTCATTTTGAGACATTGTACTGTATACTTTTATTCCATGTCATGCTTTTCACTTTGCTATATCTAACACCGGCAGTTGCTAGATACCTTGACGGATATTGTTTTTGGAATACAAAACATGCAATCAGTTCAGGAAAATTACGCATTTCTTGGCTTTGAGCCACTAATATTTTCTTCGAAGCTATCAAAGCAAGCATTAATAGACTGACAACTGTAGCTTGAAAGATAATTCATGTTATTTTCAACCAAGACCCTATTTTTCTTTCATCTGGCATCATACCAATTGATTTTGTCAATTGGACCCCTACTGAGTGAATTGTAGGTTTTAGTAATGGAGTTGAGCTGGGTAGAGCTGCAGTCAACTTAATTGCCTAAAAACCTTAACTCACTCAACACGAGTGGTCCAACTGATGACATTTTGGTGAGATCAAGATGAAGATAATAGAAAAATTGGGTTTTGGTAGAAAATAACCCTTACAAAAAAGTATCATGGTAATTTGATGGCAATTTCAGTTTTATCATACCGGCCATTGTATGAATAATTTACCATCGTACTGCCATGGTAAAGTAATGTATCACCATGGTACCACTTTTGCACATAATTAATAGCATGGTATAATCCAATTTCAACCATGATATCGATGGAAATATCATGGTATTTCCATCATAAATATGATGGAAATACTATGATACTTTTCTGGAAATACCATGATTATTTTTTGTAGGGGCACCACAATCATTCTTTCAACCACAGGCATTAATGTAGCCCGATACGTCAGATCCATGGAACGCTATGCAAGCTAGCTCTCCACTGGGTCTGAACGAGGCACACCGATAAGTAAACAAGTAGCCTCCTGGCAAATTTGTCAATAAAGTCAATTTGACTTACCATGGTGATGTGTTGGTGTCTTGTCTCTCATCCCATAATGAATTCCTGGTGCTGTAATCACATTAAAGTACAGGGGGGAAAAAACGATTTCTCTGTTTCTCTGTATGTTACCAAGGCAACGGGCTGTCATGGGTGCACACAGGCACTTTTATATTGAAGTTTAGCTCCATGCACGCAAGGCTTTACGGTGGGGAGGGCTGTTGGCTAGTACAGAGAAACCTGCAAAATCGGCTTTTCCCACACTTTAAAGGGCAACTAAACCCCGCAAATAAATCCATTCAGAGACTGCCATCTCATAGTCAAATACATACTATTGCTATTGAAATCTGCTATTGGCTGACCTTGGTGCCAGGTCATGTCATCACACATCTAATTCACAGGTACCTATAGAACATCACCTGGCACCAATATAGCAATAGCACACATTTAACCTTTAGATGGTCGTCTCTCAATGGATCTATTTGTGGGGTTTATTTCCCCTTGTGATTATAGCGGCAGGAATTCATTACGGGATGCGAGACAAGACACCAACACATCACCATGGTAAGTCAAATTGACTTTACTTAGAACCATTTTCACCAAGAGGCTATTTATTACTTCTCGAGCTCTCCACCCAATGGAGAGCTCGCTTCCGTAGTGCTCCATGGGTCTGACGTGTCAGACTAGGGTTAATGCACTGATGGTGGAGCGCCTCCTATCACTAAAACACAAGGACATTATATTGAACGTGTTCCTTTGCTTTTGATACGTAAGCACCTTTATGATCAAAGACTTCAGATCTTAGGTTTGAATTCTGAATAAATGTCTTTTACTTTTCTACTATGGTATTTCCATCATGGTATTAGTTGCAATTCTTGTATGAAAGGTGCTATACAAATAAAGTTTATTATTATTATCTCCCACCACTGGCATCAGTAGATAGAGCATCCATGCAAGGTGATGGTTGGGCTCATGCTGGGTGGAGGCTATGAAGTGTCCTGTTCCAGAACTTGATCCAGCATTGCACGGTGTTAACTCTGGCTTGCAATGATTATCTAGAGGCTAGCAGCGTCATATTTACCTGTTGTGGGCCCTGGCAAGTCTTTGGCTGTTGCCATGGTTGCAGACAAGAGACAGGAGAGGGGAAGACGAGGGGAACAACATCATGATAAAAAGGTGACCACAGAAAGTTCAAATGATAAAATGATACATGGGGAGTAAAATGCCCTTGTTTGAGTGTTTTAATTAAACAACGTGCAATACAACCACTGAGAGCAAAGCTTACTGTCAGGACCAAATGCATGCATAGCTTGGTGGGAACAGTCACTAGAGACAATAGGTGCCACTGGGAAATTAGCACACGATACACTCACACAGACACAAAAAAATAAATAATTTGCCGTGTGCAATTTTCAGTGTACACTGGTATGACCAAAAGCAAGAAAAATCACTGGAATTTTTCACCTAGTTTTTGACATTTACAGAATGTCATCAGCCACTCAAACCCTAGAATTCTACTATCTCTAAAACCTCTTCTTACTCATATAATTTTTTTTTTTTTACATTCACAATAAAAGTTACATGGTATATGCTATGGCAAAGAGATAAAGACTCATGTAAGAGATTATGACAGAGGATTGAAATATTGCTTTTCGATGTTCGAAAGTGGATATGCACTTTCATTTTAGATGACTTTCTGGTAATACTCTCTATGTACCATGAGTGTTACGTTTTTGTATGAATGGTTTTGGTGGTTTTCCAGACTACTGTGGAAAAATGCACACATCATTTCCTCAGACGAAATTGCTCCCCTGGCAAAATAATTAACTTGGGGCCTGTGATAGAAGAGTGCTGATGACCAAGAGTGAAGTTATATATCACAACTCAAAGTAACCTTTGTGCTTTTTTCAACCTTTGTGCCTCATAAAGCGAGAGCTCATTTGCATGTCATAAAAATGCTTTTAGCATGTTTTACAGACAAAGTGTTCCATTGACATTGACTGGCCCTTGCGGAAGATGCTTTAGGCTACGCGCTAAAATCACTAACAATACTAATTCCATTAGCGGGGGTGGGGGTGATGGCTAACATATGGCGCATGAGCTCTTGGTAAATATTAGATTAGTATGAATCGCATGTGTGCATATTGCCATTGTAATACTAGGCCAGCGTAGAATCTACCGAAGCCTAAACACAATCTAAATTTCCATTAGATAGTCTTATGCTCTGGGAAAATGATTGTGTTTGCGCAGTAGTTCCTGTAGTGCGGTAGTTCCATGTTTCATATAATCCATCATAACTTCCTGTGACAATATTTCCAAGATGTTTTCTCAGGGCTAATTACCTACTGTAAAAAAAGAAAAGAAAAAACAGACAGCAGCAATATAAAAAAATTTAATTTAAAAATGCAGGTAATGCAACGGTAATGTAAATACAAAAAAAAAGAGCAAAATGGGAGGGAAGAGAGAAAAAAAAGAAAAGGAGAAGTTGTTGAATTCATCAAGTAAAACAATGCTATTTTCTAGCTGAAGGCCTGGTTGTTAGCTCATCAATCATCAGCTGTGTGTGCTTAGTGTCATGTTTTGCGAGTGCAGTGAGCGGTGAGAGAGGGCCATGGAGGGGTGCAAGCGTACCTGCCAGTACAGCTGTGACTGCATATGGTTGATGTGGTGGTGGTGGTGGTGGTGGTGGTGGTGGTATTAGCAGACTGGAAGAGTGGAGGCTAGGGGGAGCTGGAGATGGAGGCGCTAAGGTGATGGCGTCTGCTAAATGAAACAGAAACAATGGGGAGCAAAAACAAACCTCTCCGTGGGGAACAGGTTTTACATGAGAAAAATTACAGGGAAGGCAAAACAGCACAAATCAATTACTCTGTGTGGCTTTTACAGTAGGTTAATTCTGGCCCTTCACTTGAATGAATACAGTGAAAATAACAAAACCGCATGGATGATAAAATGCAGGAGCAGAACAAAAAAGTGAGTGAAATGTTAGAAAGAGAAAATTCTGTCACAAGTCTTTTGGCATAAATGTGAGCCGTATAACCTAGACAAGATGGATGACCAAAGGAAATGTTAAAACCCGGTGGTTAGATAGGGGAGTGGGAAACACCTATACAATGTACATGTAGGCCTAGTACATACTGGATAAAACCTGAAGCTTATCACATCTCATGCTTGTCAAAGATGAGAATATGGTAGTAAGGTAAGTGAAATGAGATATGTGATGTCTAGACTATTAGCTGAGAGATGGGGCTGCAGACTAAGCAGATTTATCCATACTTCTACAACTATACTGCTTTGTCAGCTTGCATTTCCTCTCATTTCATTCTACATCTCAGACATGAGAATTACGGTATCATGTATCTCCTCACTTCATTCATTACCGCGCATTAAGAAGTAATTGCGGATGGTGATAAATTGTGGCTATGTGACTTCAGATGACATTTATTGCTCCTCAGCTCTCATCATGTCATTAGCAAATTAGGTTCAGAGGCTTAGGCAATCCAAAAAGCCACTATAAATATCAGAGTTTTTTTTTTTTTTTTTGCAGCCAGACTCCACAGCTCTGCAGAATGAGCATCACTGTCAGTGGTAATGAGGCTCTCTCTTGTGCCTTTTACCCGCTTTTCTCCCAGCAATTTCTCATTCAACACCAGCAGTGTTGGGCAGGTTGCTTTCAAAAGTGTAATCTGTTTCGGATTACTGATGAATTGCTTAAAATAGGCCTAGTAATCAAGAGACATAATCCACAAGAATACTCAAACCGCATAATGTAATCTGATTACTTTCACTTGCTTTTGGACTCCAAAATCTGTAAAATATCTATTTAAGTTAAGAATTTATTCCTTTCGGGTGAACGTTTTTTTTTGGAATATTTTCTCAGAATTCTATATTAGGATTGTATCACTCAATAGCTTTCAATGGCCAGTGGCCATTGCGCCATCATCATTAGAACGTTCAGTTCTCAAAATTCTAATCTCATGTGAGATGGTACATCTCATTATCATCTACCACCAGTATCATCCATTATGTCAAGATGTGTAAAAGGATGTTAGTGTCTATAATGTCACCATCTAAATGCCATTTTCTCCTTCAAACATGGTTTTGAGTAATCCAAGTACTCATCCCTTTTGTTAAAAAAAACTGGCATATTTTTTTCTTACAGTTTCCAGTTGTTGCGATCAAGGTTCATGGTTTATTCATCACATACAATTGTACAAGTACAGTGCAGTGAAATGCTTACCCTGTGCGGCCAGATTACAAATGTGTGTAATTCCATTACATGTAATTCATTACTCCCTGACCCAATTCACCGGTGCACTGGCCCCATGTTTTTATCATGAAAATACTGCTATGGATATGTGTCTTCTCATTCTTCACAGATAATTTGATGTGGAGTTAGAAATAGCTCACTGGCACATGTCAGTCTCTGATAGTCCTGGCTCCCCCCGTCCGTTCACAATCATTTTTTTTATGGTTTGAAATGATAAAAAAACATTTCCTAACTTTGAATGTGAGTGATGAAACTTGGGTCCAATACAAGAAGCAGAGATGTGACTGGATGATATAGACCCTAGCCTTGCCTGACATCACTCCTTCCCCACCTTCAGTGAGCCCACTGAAAAAAAGAGAGACAGAGATAACAAAAGCTAAAGGGAAAAAAAAATCTGTCATCCATTTTTTTCTTTTCTTTTTTTCCTCCAAGATCTGTCTCTCCAAAGAAGCCTCTGCATTGAAAAATCCTACAAAGGGGCTGGAGTACATCCACTGAGCTAGCTGCTTGTAAGCATGAATAAGTCCATCTTCTCTGAGATGGGATAAGTCCTTTCCAAACAAACCTCCAGAGGGATTGTCTATTTGGCAAAAATAAAAAAATTAATAAATGTATGTTGGATTTTAATATTGTGCCATTGTTTTTGAAATGTTACTTTTTTACCCACACAAAAAAAAAACTGGCTAACTTTGTTTCAAGAGCTTTCCCTTACTTTTGAAGTCAAATGCAGATAAAATATGCACAGCACAAATATTTCGGCACACAGGCCCTCCTCAGTGTGCAGACTCACAACTTAACCTTTTCGATAAATATACTGCAGACCCCTTAAAACCAGGAAAACTAATGATGTAGTCTTTCAGGCGTTCAGGGTGTTGAATAGAGCCTGCCTTATAGAGAGAGTACTGACCAGTGTAAAAGTGAATTTAATCAATAAAAGTGTATATAATCACGTCATACTATGATGAGTACATGGATATATGGTTGAAAATGGGCAAAGTGGTCCTTAAAAGAAGCACTTAATTTTAAAATAAAAATTCTGTCATTATCTACTCACCTAACCGGGATTATGTGGCTGTGGGACAAAGATCCTGGAACAACTCTTTTGATCTTTGTCATCAAATCCCAGATAATGAAGTGACTATTCTATGATGATTGGATATCCACATTTTCAAATTATTGAATCGTAGCCTTTTGCTCCTGAAGCACACGTGGGGACAGTCAAGCGTCGTCCAACCATCTGGAGAGTGTCGACAACTTGTGATTTCACATTTATTTGCGAGAGGTTGCCAATCACTGTCCTCGCCCAGTTTTGGGGTGAATATTCAATCTCTGTACAGCTGCCTTTCCAGAGTAGCCAGCCAAGGGGTGAAGCATTCCTTGCCGACGTACTCGCGCAAGCCAGGGAACTACTCACCCCTATTTGAGTTGAAACTCCAGTGAGATTTGTGAGTCCATGTAACACACACACCAAGGCGAAGATGGAGTTGTGAAGTCTAACTCACTGTGTGTAAAGTGGACGCACAAACCTCAACAGAGTACCAACTGGCATGGGGGTAGATAATGACAGAATTTTCACTTTAAAGTGAACTGTTGCTTTAATGATCTGCTTCCTGCACTTAGCCGTCTGTATTCTCTCAACTCCTCCACTGTCTCTTATCTCTCCTCGAGGCACTTTTCACACTCTAAATACTGCATCCTTAGCACTTCCTTTCTGGTTCCTCTTACAAAAACTGTAAAAGCTAAACCTGTGAGGTTAAAGGAACAAAAAATAAAGCTGATTAATTATGCTCATAATCTTGCACATATCCCAAAACTGTAAACTGTCTTGTGCAAATTCATTTGGACTGAGAGTTATTGAGGATAACACACATAGTTAAGATGTGTGAGGTCATTATGATGTATATTATTCCAGGAAGTCATAAATACATCTCAGTGAAATTATGAAAATGAAAAATATCAAGGCCTTAATGAGTGATTAACAGTTCATAGGAAAGCCTTCATATTTTTTTCATTTTAAAAGTTTCACTGAGCTATATTTAACTCAATAACTCTCAAACCAAATTAATTTGTACAAGACACTTTATAATTTTGGGATATGTGTGAGATTATGAACATAATTAACCAGCTTTATTTTCTGGGTTGACTGTTCCTTTAACTTTGCCACAAGTAGCAGAGCCTAGACAGGATTCTGTGAATAGTATCAGAGGTTGATGGATATCACAGGAGTTAGCACCATGATAGACAACTGTCCTTTCTCTATGATGTTACAATGTCATGTGAGATGGGGGCAAGAATAACACTTGCTCTAATTAAAAACAACAATGGTATTCATCATCTTTGTGATTTGCCAAATTATTTTTTTTTCCAGACTTTCAAGTGTAGTGCTTGTAAAATCTAAATTTTCTAAAAAAAAATTAATATCTAAGCTTTGTCTTTTAATTTACCCAACAGTCATTGTAATTGCTAAAAATAGCCAAATCCCCATTCAATTTGAATAGCTAACCTCCCCTGAAGAGACGTCCTGTTTACATAGCAACAGAACAGTGAAATAGGGCAAGTGTTGGCCTAGAGGCCCCTGCAACCCTTCAATCTGGCCCGCACATCAATTTCACACCTACTGTGTAGCATGCGCTAATGGATAAACCAATTTTAACCTCAATTTCAGTACCCTTGTAAACCTGCAATATAAACAAAAATAGTATAAGCTGCTTGGTGTCTTGTCTTTTATTTGAGCTAAGTTAGATAAAAAATAGTCACTGGAGCTCTTGGAAGTAGCATCCTCAATTTTATCTTGTAGTCTAATGAAGATGATTTCACCTAAATAGATTTTCATTCTTTTTAAGATGCAACTGCCACAAATAATTAGTACCAGACTGCAGATTTAATTGACATTATCTGAAGTCTGTAGAACTACAATACCTCACTGTTAATATCAGTCCAAAAATCAGCAGTTGCTGCACATAATGGCACTGAAATGTTCTCCAAAAGTTTGAGCAGGAGTATCCTGGAACCTGTATGATATAAGATGAAAGGCGAGCGGTAAATATATTCAGTCCTCTCATTGTGGATGTTAGTCTATTTGAAATACACACTGTGGAACAGCACATGCTGAACTCTTAGATTTTTTTTTGAGTCGAGTGCGCTCTGACAGACACACACACACACACACACACACACACCTTCCGGCCCCCCTCGCTGTGACTACATAATCTTCTGGCCCTCACCACCACCTACCGGTAAGTTGCCGATGCCTGGGTGAGCACACAACGTGGGACGAGCATCAGTCAAAGTCTGTCTGTTCCCGAATGTGGGATTGCGTGGAAACTGATCATCCATAAAATAAGGCCAGGTACTCACCGTATACGAACAGTATATATTCGGCCTGGCTGGTCCCGAGGTGGTTACTGGCCTCACAGCGGTACGTGCCATTGTCGGTTTTGTTTAGAGTGGTGATGGTCAGCTCCCTGCCCTCCACGATCATACGCTCGATGTCTGGCAGTTCTCCTCCATCTTTAGACCACAGCACTGGCTCAGGACTGGGAAAAGTAAACACATGTGTAATACTGTAAATGAGCTGTCTGATAGTAAACAGATGATATGTTACAGCGTGAATATATATTTGCTCAGATGTACAGTAAATACTCGATATGATAGAATACACATGATACACACTGTGGAAAAGTCCAATGTATTTGTACTTTATATCTCTAAGGCCACGCACACACCGAGGCAGAGTTGGCACATCTTAACGTAATCCTACGTAATTATATAATTCTGTCTAGTGATATGATTTTATAACATTAATGGCCATGGTCAAATATATATTCAAATTCTATCTACATAATATTATAGAGATATAAATCTATATGTAATTCCTGCAATAACCAATGAATGCTAGCCTACTTATTCATACCATGGAGGAATGAAAACAAAATATAGTGCATTTTGTTGATTGTTACTATGATTACTGATTTGTTTACAGCTATCATGCAACCGGTGAAGTGGGGTAACTTCCATTTCTTGTACACACACAACCTCTCCCCTCTGCCCTAATGTGTATCTAAATATCACTCTCCTTCATAACTTGGTTGTCACTACCCAAAACTGGTAGTTAATTTACATAAAAATGAACATGATGACAAATATTTCAAACTTACATTGGGTTGCCTATGGACACACACTCTAGTTTGAAGTATTGTCCCTCCTGTGGAATAATGGATGAATGTGTGATCTCCAAATGAGGAGCATCTGTGAAGAAGAGACAAAGACTTTTATAACATACTGTAACAGTATTGTATGTAAAAGGATTTTTACTCTGACACAGTTCTGCAATAGTTGCAGTAGCTCTTAATCCAGTGGACAGCTCTTACTCTATCCCATATCCCTATTCTCTCTGTGTCTTATTCCCATACCTGAAACCTAATCCTACCCTAATCCTAAACAAAGCTAAACCTAAACCCTTAACCCTAAATGTAATCTCAATCCAAGCACTCTATCTTGTGATATTGAGCTATACAAATCAATTTGACTTGACTTCTCAATACTAATCTAATCCCTAGTCCATCTTTATGATGTGTCTGTACTACGAATGGATAGACGGTTTCAACTTGACCACATAAAACATTCTTGGTGGACTACATTTGATCTCCTCTCAGTTGTTGCTACTAGCGAACAACTCAACAGGAAATCAACTGCAGTCCAAGCTGCTCCCTTGCAATGCAATTCCAGTGACACGGTCTGTACTCACAGTGGACCTCCAGGACCTCAGTCGTCATGTAGGGGTTGGGGAGGGACACGTGCTCCACACTGCAGGTGTAGGCCACCCCATCATCCCTTCTGTCCACCTGAAACTGCAGGCTACTCCGCACTGCAAACGATTTCCCTGTCGCGTTCACCTCCTTGGTGCCTGCAGAAAGCAAAAAAAACAACAACAAAAAAACAGAAAAGAAAAGTTATTAAAGTTATTAAACAGATGGACAGTACAATGTGGTACAAGAGTGTGTATTGCGCTCAACAGTTTAAGCTTTGGGTCACACTTTTAATGTACGAATTTATTTGGGAAAAGAAACCCTGAAGAACAGAAATATAAAGTCTTTTTTTTTTTTTTTTTTTTGAAACATGCAATATTGATGGTAAAATGACAGATGATAGCTTTTTATGAGAACATGTGCTGTAAATTAAATGGTAGACCCTTGATTAAATGTGCTCCAAGCTGAATTGAGCTGTGCTGTACCCAAAATTTTAAAATTTTTAAATTAAATGATGTATAACACTCTGCCCTTAAGTCTTCCCCCTGTTTTACCTCCTTTTTATTGGGATTAGTGGTGTGTCCTGTAAGTATGTACATTTTAAAGAAAATCTAATAAAAAGTGAATTATCAAAAAAAAAATATTGCCTGTGAAACATTACTTCAAGATATTATACTTTCTGACACAGGCAGCTTCTGTACGATTTATTTTTGCTTCTCTTTCTCCATTGAGGGAGAAAAGCCTCTGCCTTTGAAAGTCAAGTCAGAAGAAGAAAGAATGGTGAAAGAAGAGTGTAAGCTTTGACTCGGTTGGTTGAGTATGTTGTATACTGTATGTTGGCTCCTGGAGGACCTTCTCTCAAGCAAACCAGTAAACAAACATGCATGGACTCCCCTGGTAATATGGAGTGGATTTCCACAACACTAGCCACACTTTACTTTGGTGTATCTTTCCAACCTCATAGTCAATTTCATGCCAAAACTTCTACCCCGTTTCCAGAAGATCTTGATTTGTTTTCTATTTTTAGGCTCTCTGTTTTCTATGTCTTCATCATCAGGAGAAGTGCATCTTAACTTAACCAAGTAGAGGCTATAGTAAACCAAAAAACAACGTTCCAGCAGATACTTGGATTGACACTATTTTATTAATGGATTACATAAAAACAAAAGGAGTGAACAATGCGTTTCACGTGTCCTGCTTCATCAGATTCACTCTGTGCTTGATTGCCATCAGGCGCACCTTTAAATAATCAGGCGCTGATTAGCGGTGAATCCAACAGTTTATAATTCATATGGCATCTCATTTTCCAATACAAATGCACTTCAAAAAGTCAGTAATAGGCAATAGCAACTATGATTCTACCAGTACCAAGTATAACAATACAGTACTGTGCAGTTTACATTTTACTGTGCAAAAATACAAACTAGATCTAAATATTACATTTCTGGTATTCTAGCGGAGGCTATGTTGTTGGGCTGCAGCCTTGTAAGGGAGCACATTCACTGCTCATTCTTCTCACCCTGCCTGAGTTGCTCGCTTGTTGCCTGTGCAGGGGTTTGCGCTAATATCTTATTTTAAGACAGCGCTCGCTGTCAGTCTTGATAAGGACTGGAGATGTTGTACAAGAGCTTTTTTGTCAATTCTAAAGTCTCTGCGACAGGCTCCACACAGGCACAGAGGGGATGCCATATCCTCTGCCTGACTTTGCTCAAGGGATTAATAATGAGACAGCATCACTATCCTCTCCCTCCCTCTACCACGGCTGTAGTTTCTATAAGGTCTAGCGGTCGACCAATAAGGGTTTTTCAATGGCCGATGCCAACACCGGTATTTAGAGAGCAGGGCAGTCGATCGCCTATATAATGGTGGTATAATGATTTATAATTTTTTTTGTATCTGATAGAATACAACAACTGAATCATAACAAATGAGACACAAAGTTGCTGAACTTAAGTTCGCTAATGTTAGCTAGCAAGCTTACCTGGTTGATGACAGCTAGGTTGCTAACATTACATTGTTTTCTCACTGAAACACTGATTATCTCAGAATGCCAGATATCTGCCCGATTAATTGGCCGGGCGATTAATCGGTCTATCAGTAATAAGGTCCCTGCAGCTGGACCAGACAATACAGAACAGAGATTACCCAACACAGACACTGAAGCAGCATCCTCCACAGGGCTGAGCCTGTACTCAACACTACTACACCACCCAACCACATACCCACACACCATGGCCATTCTGATTTCCAAAATGATCTGTATTCAATTCAGGCTCAACGCACACATGTGCACACATATGCACATGCACAAGCACACGCACAAACAAACACACACACACACACGCGTGCACATGCACACACACTGGATACAGGGTAACAGGTGGGTGCCTACTGTGAACATATGAGCCTTCCTCTTTTTCAATTTGTGACACTAGATAGAGAAGGATGAATTCAGCTGCATGTAGAGGACAAAGCAACAACAATGAAATGAAACCCACTCTTTGATACTGTCCCCGAACTACATTGTCCTCCAAGTGGAGCTGAATTCATCTTTCTCTCCAGTCTATGCTACTATTCCAGGATCAAGGTTGGATTGCATGGTAGCGGCAAAAAGGTCCACAATTTGTATCACTGCCATGTGGACCTTTGAGACACCACACTTTCATCATTGAATGCAACACAAATATGATTTTCTTTTCTTTTTCAAAGTGATTCCTGCTTTATTGGATAGCAGGTTAGGCACAGTTTGCGTTGGTTCGGAGGGCTCACTGAGCCCCCTAGTGGCCGTAGCCAAAAATGCATGTAAGGATTTTGTTTGTTTTTACAACACGAAATTAATCAATTATTGAGGGATAATGTTCTAACTCATGATAATAAATATAAAATAAGAGTAGGCCTAAGACATGGATAGGTCTGACCATGCTGTGACCATTTGCTAAATTATTTATTTCAACAGTGATAAATGGCTGACACTGACACAGGCACACGACAGGTAGCTAGTTGCCTTAGCTTGCACCAAACTGACTGCATTAAAAGCATTGTTTTGAAATTGCTTAATGGTGGATATTCGCAGCTTTAAAAAAAAAAAAAAAATGCCAGCTTGGCCCAGATAGGAAACTCATGCTGCACTTGAAAGACAGAATAAAGATGCGGCCCAGATGATAAATCAACTAATACTGTGATAATGCTAAACTTAGCTAGCAACACTGCCTAAACATTTCTGGGCACTAGCTAACTTTGTCTTTAGAGACATTGGAGCAAAATGTGTCAGTTTTGAGGAGGATTAGGAGCTGTCTCAGATCTACAATGGCAGCTGTACAAAGAGGCACCTTCTTCTGCTTCTGCACTCGGTAGGTAAGACATTCGTTGTGTACAGTGTTGAAAACTCAGGCAGTGAAATGCAATGATGTGCTCAAGGGAAGTAGTTTGTAGCCCACCGTTCTGTGCGAAGTGCAAACTGGTCTGCGTGTTCTGGCTCTGCTTGATGCGTAACAGGCTTTTAGAGGAGATTTCCATTCAGCACCTGCCTTTGTTCGTAGCCCACTTTCCTTGAAATATTTCCTCCCCTTGCTGTACCATTTATTGCTGTTAGCATTTATGCCTACTTATGTGTGTGTGAAATAGTGGATTTTGGTAGACTACTGGAAGGCTGATATTGACATGTAGGGTATCCTTTTTTGTTTGCTTTGGATTGGAGGTGCTTATGATGGGGGAAGGCTAGGGCTACAGGTTACTCCAAGTTAGGGCTATAATGTAGTGATTTTTATTAACTTGGTCTGTTTAATTGTGTAATACGTGAAATGCACTTGTGAATATAGGCCTTTCTGTTATGACACATTCAGCCATGGGGCATTGAGCCAGTGTCTTGTCAGATTCACATGCACATTAATGTTACGATGATATTCGGGAGATACTATGAGAATGCACATGTAGCCTAAATCCCATATCCCTTTTACAAATGCTGGGGGAAAGCTAACTTCTTTGGCTCTTAAACCAATGATGGGAAACCCGAGTATGATGGCTGGGATTTTGGCCATGTCTAGATACTGACGTTACCTTATTCATTTACCTTTGGGTGTTTCTGTCTGGGTAATGCTTGCAATATTCTGTTTCCGAATGCTATATGGACATATTGGTTAGATACGAAAATGCATGCAAACATCTTATCCTGTGAAACACCTTGTACAATTTTCGCACAGTTGTGAACCCCCAATGGAAAAGTTCAAACTGCGCCTATGGATCTCACACAGTGGAGAAAGCCAGGAAAGTTGGGAGAGAGAGGGTGGTATGCCATGATGTTGCGAGCATGTGGCATGACCTTGCCCCGAAAGTATAGACGCTGATAGAGAAACAGCTGTGGCTTGAAGCACAAATCTCTCTGGCGTCCCCCCCCTCATTCCTAAAGCAGCATCAACACCATACTGCACTGAAGCAGTCAATCCATTTCAAGGTGGATGCAGGCACTGCCAGGGTGTTCCAGAGAGCATGCAAGAGCAACCTCAGGAAGACCGAGAATGTGCCCAGGAAGGGGTGTGTACTGTTGTTGAACCAAGGATTGCTTTATTGTGTAAAGTAAATAGATTCCTGTAGTTATGACAGCTGTAGCGATGGGAAGTCTCAGCAGAGGAATTCATATCCCTCTCACCTGAAGAATATGAGTTTTTACAAATATAACAAGGTATGGGTGCAATAGCCCAGCAACTAAATGTTGGATCTAAAAAGTTAGAGAGTTGGCTGAGCGTACAGTATCTTGAGCAGAGAGTCGGCTGAGTGTACAGTATCTTGAGCAGAGAGTCGGCTGAGCGTACAGTATCTTGAGCAGAGAGTCGCCTGAGTGTACAGTATCTTGTGTGTGCTCAGGGTCGGGGTTGGTCTCTATTCAGACTGATTGACCGCTGCTCTCACTGTGTGTCCATTTGGATATGTGGTCGATAGCCTTCAAGCATTATGTGCACAAAATAGTGTAACCTTTTTTATTTTTTTCGAGAAGGCTTTGGAGAATGCATTCTTTCATTCTCAATACAGGGGTTTTTTGCATGGTTGATAAAATGCATTTTGAATCATTCCCGCGGTGTGTTTTTTTATTGTCAAAATATTCTACTCTTTTTCTTTCCTCATTCTTCAGCCTAATCTGTATTTCACAGGTGACTTGAGAAAGATGTTTTGGTTCATTTTAAGGGCAGCGTCTGTATTTTCTTTGAATCTGTCTGAATCAGAGGTAAAACTTACGAAGCATTTCATTGGTTTGGATATGTTTCCCATTGTCAGTAAACAAAGCACACATTACGTACTATACAAGGCCAGCCACTGGACATAATTGTGTCCTTAACAAGCAGACCTGTAAACAAGCATAATCTTGTGTCTTCCTCCACTCATGCCAAATGTTTGGCACTATAGTGTTATTTAGGTATTTCCAACACCACTGAAAAATCCCCCCAATTTGCTTCATTTCTCACTTCTCACATTTCTTTTCTCACTTCAAACAAAATGCTTCAGGGTTCCTGAGAACAGCCAGAGCCGGAATGCAGTTGTTTGGTGTGCAACCAGCATCGATTGGGGCGCAACTTCTCACCTCAACAAACAAAACTAAAGGGGGTAAACACAGCAGGCTGTTGATTCCGCTGCGTCGGGCAAAACAGGTGTGAAGCCCCCTACATTTTACGGAGGTCGTTAGTGGTTTTAATCTCACATCAGAGCTCCCTGTTCCTTGATATATGAAGCTTGCGATTCCTACTTCCATCCCAGAGCTGGTAGACAGTCAACTCAGCTTGTTTTTTTGTTTTTTCTCCCATCCCTTTGCTGCATCCACAGCTTGTTCCTCATATGCTTGCCCACGCTTCTCTGTGTCCCAAGTGGGTGCGGCAGCTAACAAATGCTTACTAACATATACACAAGATGACACCCGTGAACCTCCTTGTCAATGGATGTTTTTCCACTGTTATTCCCACCAACGGCTTATGCGAGACCTCTCTCCGACAGCACTAAAACAAAGTGAAAGGCTTGTGTTGAGTGTGGAGAAAAGTCTGGCTGTGTGGAGAAAGGTCTGGCCACTGTGGACCCGTGGTTGAATTCCTGCATGATGCAGCAAACAAAGTGTGTTTCTGGACAACACGACACCATGCAAGACAACAGATATTCCCAACTGTTTTATGTGTCAGCTCTTCTCATTATTTGTTTAGTCATTTGTAGTCTAAAGAACTATTATTAAAATAATTATTATTATTCATAAGATCCTTCCTTGCATCTTTGTCATTTCAATATTTCATTCTATATTGCATTTATGGATAACGATGGGAAAACAAATAGCCTCAGGGCTGCTCGTTTACTTTTTTTGCACATAGCACTGGTGCTACAGAGGTTGATAGTTTTGTAGCACAGGCCAAAAACCTGTAGCATGAGTATAAAAATGAAAAAGAAAATCTCTAAAAACAACCACATGTAGTGCAGTTCATCACTTAAACAGGTATGTGACTGGCAAAGGACATGAATGTTGCATACAGGGCACAGAAAATCCAAACCTTAACAAGATTTTTTTTCAGACAAACATTTTTCTTTATTTGCCCATAATGGTAAATTGCAGGGACATAACAATTGTAAACAAGACATCAATATGTTACTCTTCAAATTAGCAGTGCAAATCTCAGTTTAAATTCATAATCATCATACAACATAAAAATGTTCAGGATATGTTCACTCAAGCCTGTAGGAATTTGTTTCAGTACCATTAATGCATGAGCAATACTAATTTGCTTCACTACCATTATGTGTGAGGCAAAGTTTTGAACCGAGAAGTGTGAATCATTGTGGTTGTGCATTGAATTAAGCATATTTAGGCAGGCATGAATGGCCAAACATACACTGCATTTATGTGTTAATTTTCTCACTTATCTTCATGACCTTCAAAAGACCTTGGATTATACTGTATGATGCTGGGTAGAGCACTGGGTACATTATGTTTCAGATTAAAATGGCCAATAATAGGCAAGGTAACAGGAAACAGACAGTACCAAGAGCTTCACTGACCATTGTGTTCATCTGACAAAGAAGAAATGAAGTTCAAAGGAAGTAAAATGAGTTAATCTTTCCAATGATTCCAAATACTTTCATACCGGATGTTCATAAGAGTCCCACAATAGTGGTTGCAACTGGTCCAGTTGACTTAATTGAGTGTTAAGTACTGAAACTTTGGACAAAGTGCCTTGTGAAGAAAAACAGACTATAATTCAAAATGTCACTGTGGCCCTGGGGTGGTGTTACCCATTACGGACCTATCATGTATCCATAATGTGTTGTTATCATGGATGTACATTGGTATTTGTGTGTGTTTTGTGTGTGTGTGTGTGTGTGTGTGTGTGAGTGAGTGAGTGAGTGAGTGAGTGAGTGAGTGAGTGAGTGAGTGAGTGAGTGAGTGTAACTGTGTATCCACACACTAATGCATGTGTGTATGTGAGAGAGGAATATGCACACCGATATGCATACCAGTCTATATCAGTATGTGCAGGCAGCAGTGGAGGGAGTGTGGGGAATCGAACTTTGATCACTAAAACGCGGCTCAGCTGTCAGCAACACCAATCATTTGTACGGTCCCATACCCTGCAAACAATTTATTTGACAATGGATGACAGATGTACTTTGAGTTTTGGTTGTTTTTTATAATGCTGCACTAATTTAATAGAAACTGTTGAAAAACGCAGGCATCAGAGCATGAAATAAATGACGAGTCTTTGCTATTACACCTGCTGTCTTCTTGGGGCTTTGCAGTGAAGGCCCCCTGTGGGGATAGAATTGACTGACAGCAGACACTAGCAGCAATGATCTACCGCAAAAGTACCAGTGGCGTAGCATGCTGCTACCGGTACATCCTCACTAAAGGAAGCTTTCATGCAGTATCTACAAAAGACTTAGATGTAGAGCGTTGATTGACATGTCTCTTCTTTGACACTTTCACATGGAAATTAAGTTTGCAAGTGAAGCCTTCCAGTCTCCCCTGAGCTCCTCACCCCTCTTTCACTTTGAGATGCATCACACCGGGTTTGTTTGCCCCAGCTGTTTAATTAAAGCCCATGCTATGGTACAGTAAGTAACATTTATAAAATAACATGTACCATGTATACAAGGCACTACACACACCATTTAGGTTTGGTTTGTGTATATCTCTAATGCACTCATCACATCTCTTGTGCATATAATGTAGACTACGTTATGTATGTTATGGTAAATGTGGGAAAAAAACGTGATTCCCGAGTCTGTGGTGAATGTGTACATTAACCGGTTTATGTGCACATTCCCAGTTGGGTTAGTAAATGTGAGATATTTCAGGCTAATTATCTGTTAATAAGGCTCTAATACAGTGAATACTTGATGGTTTATGTCCTAATCTGATTCAATCATCTGTTTTCTCACATTTACTGTAACATATACTGTATGCAATTCAGCAACAATAATGATGCTCTTTCACAAATTAATTTAGAGCACAATGATTGGTTGGCTTCCAAAGCCAATTATCCTAAGAAATGTTCTTTATTTTTCTTGCTATACATGCTAGCCTGGGGAGGATATGATATGATTTGGTGACGAGGATACACGATTAG
>OMKL01051587.1:9786-21428 GCA_900302295.1 Parasudis fraserbrunneri
TGCCCCCCCCCCCCCCTCTGAACGGTTGTTTTCAGTCTAATTCTGTGATTGCATCAAACCATTTGCTTAGGAACATGAGCTTATCTCTTTTGAGACCTTTGCTCTACCAGACCCGCATGTATACAGTGGGATTGGTAAGAGTTTAGAGGGCATTTAACGAGGTTGAAAATGTGTGTGAGACAGGTGTAGTGATAGGCCAGCTTCAACACAAAAAACGATAACAAAGAAACAGCATATGACCCTCCAGAGCGGAGGGGTCACTGGACACATAGCCAGCGTGTCGCTCACCTGTATGCAATGCCATCATCCTCCTTCAGCACACCATAGTCCCTGGAGATGGACTGGGTGAGGTCTGCAACCAGGGGAATGTTCATGGGCCCCAGACCTCCCTGTTTCCTTGGCGTGTTGATCCTACATAAGACAATTATCCCATTCCAGTGACCACATGAATGTACTTGTGAACTGAGAGACTCTAGTTGAACTGAGAGATTCTATTCCTTGGATGATTGCTTTGAGAAAGCAAAGTTGGCGAGAGTGACGTGACTGTTAAAGGACCAGTGTGTATTATTTAGGGGGACCTATTGGCAGAAATGGAATATAATATTCAGAATTATGTTTTCATTCGTGTATAATCACCTGAAACTATGAATCTGTGTGCTTTTGTTAGCTTAGAATGAGCCCTTCATATCTGCATAGGAGCGGGTCCTTTCCATGGAGCGCGCCATTTTGTTAGTAGCTGAGCAACTAGAAACGACAACATTAGGAAACAAATGGTCAAAACAACAGACAGAATACATTATTGGAATTATTTAATCATGATTACCTGACTCAAAGCCATAGTATTCCAATGAAAATGAGAGCAGCTGGTTGCCATCTGCAACCTCACCACTAGATGCCGCTAAAGAATACACACTGGTCCAATACCTCCTCTCAGTTTATAAGGACCCAGAGAACTTATCACTACTATGCAGATCAGCAGTGTAAGAGGAGATAAACCTGGGTGGGTACCGCCTACTAAAACCCTTGAGGCAACTTAGAAAATGCGGTGAAGTGACAAAGCATTTGAGAGATGTAAAATGGTTTCTCACTAGGAATTTGTTATGTCATGGTAGTAATGAGTTATTGGAGGAAGGGAGACATCACATGGATGGGCACCTCACTTTGCAATGACACTGGTGGAGACAGGCTGCACAAACAGCAATAAAAGATGGATTTACCCAACAAAAAGAGGTCTCAATGAAAATAAATTCATGATGAATAATGTAATGTTGGATCATTTAGGGTTTTCAAGATAAGGTGGGGGTGTTCTTCTGTTAAGGAGGCCAGTTTAACTATAAAGCAATGCTGTAAACCCCTATTAAGTACCATTTCTGATTGAAAGCAAAACATCTTTGAATTAACAAATAGGTATATGTAAGAGTAAATGAATGGTAAAACATGACCCTTGAGATGTGCATGATCATGGTCCCATCACATACATTAACCAATCATATACATTTTTGCACTTTTACGAGATACCCCAACTCATTATGTTTGGATCCAATTTAACTACTCACCAGGCCAGGTGGCTGAAGTGAGAGTCTGTGGAGGCAGCGATGACCTCACATCCAATCTTGCGGAACTCCTCTGCCCTATCGCTGAAGGCCACAATCTCAGTAGGGCAGACAAAGGTGAAGTCCAGGGGGTAGAAGAAGAAGACCACATACTTCCCTGGAGAGCACAGGAGGGAAGAGATGAGACAGGAGCAGTGTTCACTTGAGTCAACACACATTACATATCTACCAATAATTAAGCAAGTCATCGGTTTCAGTCTCAGTTAGGGATTGAGGAAATGGCATAGGTTAAAAGACAAAACTAAACATTATCTCCTGCTAATACGTGAAGTCTCAATCATAGTCCAGATGTCCAGATTTTTGTGATTCGTGATCTATGTGAGCAAACTGTGCACCGAATTTCCCCACGGGATACTAAAGTATTTCAATTCAATTCAATTCAATGTTGCATACACGAATTGGACTCTGCTGGGGTTCCATAAGGACCAAAATTATGCAACAGCAGACTCCAGCATATGTCCACATTGGCATGTCCGTGCACCACTCAATTTCTCTGTCTGCACGTACCTAGCGTTCGCGTACAATATGGCTCCGCATATACGCTGATCAAATGAAATTGGTGGGTCGAAGTGCTGGTACGCCTGGACTATGAAAGGCAAAGGACCGTAGACTGTCCATCCGCATGGTTTGTGTGCGCCATGTACTTCTACACTATGTGAGAGCCTTTACTGTGTCTTTGTACTGCATG
Organism: Parasudis fraserbrunneri; assembly: GCA_900302295.1. Taxonomy (NCBI): domain Eukaryota; kingdom Metazoa; phylum Chordata; class Actinopteri; order Aulopiformes; family Chlorophthalmidae; genus Parasudis; species Parasudis fraserbrunneri. Next base: position 12,088 of record OMKL01051587.1, read on the forward strand.
TCTCTTACCTTTGTAGTCTGACAGCTGGATGTCCTTAAACTCTCCATTCACCACAGCTGTGGCTTTGAAGCCAGGGGCAGGCTTGCCGATCTTAGCGTTTCCAGAAGACATGGTGGTAGCTCACTGAAGGAGACACAACACATAATCAGCAGCAACCTAATGCTGATATGCCAATACACCGACTACCATAATATGCCATCTAGTGGGTGGGGTCTGATTCTAACCCTATCTCGATTACATGACAGGGTGGGGTGGGTAAGTTAGGGCGTTGAAAATCCTCCTGCAGATATTAAAGATTTAACTGTTTTCTGCATTCTTTAATGTATGTATTGCCTAAAAGCTGGCTCAGTGAGGCAAACCAAGCCTAGTCACATGCAAGTCAGTTGCTCAGCACTGCAGGCAGGGAACAATGGTCTTTTAAGAAGCTTGCATAACCATGAAATGCATTAATCCATATAGAAATACAACTCCACTTGGGCTGCTACAGTAGATATCTATATTAAAGATTTCTGCTGTATTCATTTATGATTTTACTCATTGCATTATTTGGCCAAAATTAAAGACATTCTGCCATAATTTTGTCGTACTCCAACTAGGCCTGCACAACAGCTGTTGTTCAATTCATTATTTGAAAGTGCAACAATCTGATGATGGAATTAACACAAATTGTGACTGCAGAAATATGCAGCAAATTGGTTGCTGCAACTGATTATTGTATGTAATGTTAGCTAAGCCAGATACAGTTCTTTTGTTATCTTGGCTAGCTAACGTTACGTTCATTACGCGTGCAGCAATCACTTTGGTCAAACTTTTAACTGCAAAATACTGTAAACGTTCGTGTGCCAGTACTAGTATCCATTGCTTTGCAACATCAGTAACTGACGGATGACGCGGCAGCAAGACAAAAAAGCAAACCAAAAAAAAGCGAGGTGCCTTTGACAACCTGTTCAACAACAACCATGCAGGGACAAAGAACAAGCTAGAAAGAGGCCGCAAGTACAAGGAGGAGGGGATGAGCTGACCTACACTGGTTAGCTAGCTACGCCAAGTAACCCGGTGTCTTTTGTCTGCTCCTCTTCTTCAGAACAAACGCAGCGGCTATTGGGCTCGTTATGCATATATGGTAACGCTATATCACAATTAGTTAAGGTTAAGTAACGTTAAATGAGATTCAGACAAATTAGTTGGAAATTATACTTACGTCTCTTCAGGTATAGCAGGAGAGCAGTTAAGACCCCGGAGTTCCGCGGCTGATTGGAGAGATGGAGAAAAATTGCTGCCGCTGCGTGCAAGAAGCGTAGATTCCCTGGAAGTGAAAGCAAGGTTGCTGTACTTTTTCTTTCAAAATAAAAGTTGATAACGATACAGTACTTGATATTTATTGTACGTTGTGATACAGTATATTTAAATATTTATTTTACATTACTTTTCAAAATATAGCTATATAATAGCTAGAACACATAGCAACTATGCACATTGAACTCTACCAATATGTAACAGCACTTGAACAGACTTTGAATTGGTAACGTAGCTAACGCTAACATTTATTTTGAAGTTGCTTGTATTTTGGTCTATGCTTGTACCCTAGGAACCAGCTTATAAAAGCCAGCAAATGTTGCTCGGACACAGCTTTTGCTTAGTTAGGGGTATCTAATGAAAGCTGTGGTCTTCCTGAACAGTGTGATATAGTTGTCATGCTGCCACAACGCAAGTTAACCTCTACAGTGTCCAATCTATACAGCCTATGCACTCCAATAAACAGCAGTCATCCATTTAGGCACTGAGAAGTACTTTATGAAAACATTTCTAACCGTTATTATCATAAAAAAAACATTATTTGTATCGTATAGGTTCATTTAAATGCTTGGCTTGTTGTTTTAATGTGGAAAATAAAGCTTTTTCAATAACTTCTATGTGGTGTAGACGTTTGCAGAATCGTTCTTTTATTTTGAAAAAGTCTGACCGGAGGTCTTATTGTTGCTGCCACTAGCTGAGCTCCTTTCCGCTAGCAACTATAAGACTTCCGGTACGAATAAATCGACCTCCGGTTTGGATGTTTAGCTTTCAAAATAAATGCGTAAGAATTTATGTATGAAAAACAAACATTTCCACATAATTTCATTGTATTTAACAGTGGTGCTGTTTTAATCTCTTGTCTCTTATATGTAAGTATATCTAATTGGCACACAGGTCTGTCACATAGGTTTCCAGCTAAGTCAAGCAGAGCCGGCCTGTACAGTGTCCAATACATTCTGAAAATGGCACTTTTCATCTGTTAAGGGTGTCTTTGAAAGCCAGCAACTATTGTCCGGCCACAGCTTTTGGTTAGTTAGGGGTAGCCAATGAAAGCTGTGGTCTTCCTGAATGGTGTGATATCGGTGTCATGCTGTCACAACCCAAGTTGGCCTGTACAGGATCCAATACATTCTGAAAATGGCACTTTTCATCTGTTATTTGTCCATTTAGGCACTGAGAAGTACTTTATGAAAACTTATCTAACCGTTATTATCATTAAAAAAATTATTTGGTTCGTTTATGCTTAGGTTGTTTTAATGTGGAAAATAAATATTTTTCATTAACTTATATGTGGTGTAGACTTTTGCTAAATCGTTCTTTTATTTTGAAAAAGTCCACCCGGAAGTCTTATTGTTGCTGCTGCTAGCGGAACGCAGGTGTTTGTTTTTTTTAATACTGTTTCCAATTCAAATTTTAAGGTAAGTTAAATAAACTGTATATTCTTAGCTAGTGAAACGTGCTTCTTTTCCAGCTGATACGGGGTGGCGGGTTTGTCTTGCTGGCTTTATTTCAATCAAATACTATAACTAGCTAGAATTAAATCTGGCTAACAAACAGCTAACAAGTTAGCCAGCTGAAGCTCCAAAAGCATAACAATGGTCAACCAAGAAAACATGGTCAACCAAGGCTAGATAACTTAGCTTGGCTATTGAACATTTTAGATGACGTTAAAGGGTTAATATAGCTAACATGTCTTAGTTTGCACGATTTCTGTAACGTTATCTTAATCGATCACGAGACTTTGGTTAATTAACGTTAACTAATGTTATTAAAATAAGTTATCCTGTCACTTGTCAGATCACCCTTCAGTTAATGTTAGCTAGCATGAGTCCGTCTGTATCTCGTGGAGTGGAAGAAGATAAACTCGTCTCTGAATCCAACGTTGCCTGAAGTATCCTACCATTGCTGTCAGTACATAGTCTTATTTACCTAATATTAGCTAACAAGTAAGTGTTAATATGCTTGCCTGTTACAAATGTAACATTTATGGGTAACGTTACATTGATCCTCTTACCTTTTCATCATCTTTGCCTCAGGGTCAGAAATTCACACCAGGACACTTCCATTCTCAACCCCAGGATCAAACTCACAAAATCACCCACAGCCATGGACCCAAACAGTAAGAATGAATGTGGGACAAGTTTACTCATTATGTAGGCATATGCTATTGTTTAACTGTCTCACCAGTCACCAAACGTAATGATTGTTGTGCTACCTTGAGGGCATGTTTCCTCAGTAAGGCCATTTTCCTTACCCTGAATATACCCTAAATCACATTTCACTGTCACCGTATAGCCGTTAATTTTTTTTCAGTGAAACAGAATTGGGTGTTGTGTGCCTAACTCTTCATTGGTGGTTTTGCACTGGCACAGCAGACAAGAAAATGACCATGGCAAGTGCTTTGAAAGGAATGAAATCAAAGAAAGAATTTCCCATACTAATAATCTCATTTAAATATATGCATTTTATTATGCAAATCAATTTGTGTTTCCCAATGACCTTACTGATTAAACCTGATGCCAGTCGAGGGTGTTGAGTGTCAATAAATGAATGTGCTGGAACTTGCAGCATGCTTAGCTTTGTGATGTGCCAAAAACCTAAGCCACAGGACTATACATGTACGTTGTCATACCTAGATGGACACTATTTCAGTCTTTATGTCTCAGTCCCTCAATTTCACACCCTAAAAATATATCTGCTGTTCTAAATTGCAAATCCCTCTGAAAACTCCCACAGTAACCCCGCCACCAGTCATGTGTGAGGTGTGTGGGACAATCTTCGAGACACGGCGTGGGCTCTCCAGTCATGCACGCCTGCACCTGCGGCAGCTTGGTGTGACCCTGTCGGAAAGCAGTGGAGCCCCCATAGACCTCCTCTACCAGATCATCAAGGAGAGAGATGGCTCCTTCCCCAATCACAAAAAGGCCTCCACTGCACCTGTCCCCACCCCACCCAAGAAAACACAGCAGCAGGAGCCCAGGACACCTCCTGGCCCTAAGGACAAGGGCTCCTCCTCCAAAGCAGGGGGTAAGGCCAAGGCAACCCCACAAACGACAGCCTCTCAGGGATCCCCAGCAGCCATGAAAGAGTTGGCGGCCTCCTTCCTCACCCCGTCCTCTTCTCCACTCAGGGCGGTCGACTCCAGACTCAGTGGAGGCAGGACCTCAACCTCCTCAGGACCCCCCCAGCCCTCTACTAAGCCACTCTGGGCACCACAGGAGACTGACGCTCCTCTCACCCTGGGTAGGTCTGAACACACATTTCAAGTTGAAACTAGGAGGGGGTGGAGTGGCTGCTGGTATATGGAGGTTTTGTGTCATACCAGTGGATGAATAGTACTATCATATACCATGTGTTATTACACATACATAGATGTCATATTATTGGTCATTTTATTGTAAACATCACTAATGTATTCCCTCTGACATTGGACATTTTCTAACCCTTCACTTCGTTCCTTCTCTTACTTACTGTATTCTTGTAGCCACAAACTCCAACGATGAGGTGCACGTGTGCCAACTGTGTGGTGCCTGGTATGAGACGCGCAAGGGCCTTGCCAGCCATGCCCGGGCTCATCTGCGCCAGTTTGGGGTGACAGAGAACACAGAGACCAAGGGCGGGCCCATCGAGCTCCTCTACCAGATCATGGAGGCAGAGGATGTGAAGCCCATTAGCAGCAAGCAGCAGGAGCACTTAAACCTCCACACCTCCCCCAAGTCCTCCACCAAACGCCCCTCTGCTCTCTCACCTCCACCGTCCGGCGGATCACCTTCCCCCGAGCCTCTCCAGTCTCCCCCCAGAAAACGAGTCAAGACCTCAGAGGAGTTTACCTGTGTTCTATGTGGGGAGGAATTTGAGAACCGCAAAGGCCTAGCCAGCCACTCACGCTCCCACCTGCGCCAAATCGGGGTGACAGACCTGGTGGGGAAAGCATCTGCTATCGACACTGTCCAGCAGCTTGTCAGTACAGGCGTGCTAGCCGGCGTGCGGCCTCTCAAAACAAACACTAGAGGACCTCCTGCACCATCCCCAGCACCATCTCCATCACCGTCCCCAACCTCAGCAAGGTCCACCCAGTCACCCCTCACATCTGCCAATCGGGCCCCCAAGGCTAAGAAAGGCTTTCGGCTAGCAGTGGACCCCCTGAGCAGGAAGCCCAAACCTGAACTTATAGAGATAGAGGTTTCCAGTCAATCCCAGGCAAGCAGCTGGTCAAGACCCACCACTAACTCAGAGTCTGTCAATGCAGGTGAAGATGATAGCTGTAACTCAGTTGTAACTTTGTTTTTTAGAGATTAATACTTAGTGTAAACCTTTATAATGTTACTCTTTTTCTTCCTTTCTCTCTCTCTGTCTCTCTCTCTCTCTCTCTCTCTCTCTCTCTTTCTCTTTCTTTCGCAGGGTCATCCACAGACATAGAATCCATCCCACACATCCCTTGTGAGTTCTGCAGCCAGTTATTCGACAGCCGCAAGGCCCTATCGTGCCATGCCCGTGCCCATCTGCGGCAGCTGGGCATCTCCTGGCCCCTCAACGAGTCGCCCATCGACATCTTGAGGGACTACATGGACCAGAGTCAAAAGGTCAAAAATGAGGGAGCTTCCAGTGGTGGCTCGATCTCTGGCAAGCACATGTCAAGGTAACTAACGGAAGAAGGTATCGTCAACCGTTGCTTATACACCCCACAGTTCTTTGTGTTTATGAAGAAGGATATCTCTACATGGGACCAGAATCGTGGGTTGAAATGAATGGGGGTCAGTTAGCCTGACATGGCAAATCTAAAATCTCATCCATAATGGACATCAGGTGGCAAGTAGACAAGCAAGTAGTGAAACTGGTTTGCTACTATTTAGTTCATTGTAGTGGTTCAAAAAACATCTACAACCAACATGACACTTGATTGACCACCTGCTAGCAAAAATTGCCTACGTTAATCTCCCTTCGTAGTTCCATTCATTTGTTTTAATTTGAAAACTTCCACTATTATGATGCTGCCTTGACTGCTCCTTGCTTTCTACTCCAAGGCACACGTGGGCTCCCCAGGGCCACAAAAGCTCCTTGGACAGTCTTTCATCGTTGGGGGGTCCATCCTCCAAACCCCACACTCCACCACTTAATTTCTCCCTGAAAGACAAAATGTCACTGGGCAAGAATGGGACGTCACAGGCTGGTAAGCCATTAACACCACTGTTGAGCACTGTGGATTTTTGTTGGGTTATTTGTGCCCGTTTCCATTGCAGGGAAGAAGCATGTCATAGCAGTAATACTGTGTTAAGCTGTCCCACTCTCTGCAGGTAGTATAACCTAGGGCGACTTCTGCTTGAAACACAAGGGCACAGCAGCAAGATAAATATATACTATATATATATACTAAGTACAAAAAAACTAGAACCTGAAAAACTGGGTAACCTGGGAAAATTACGTAAGAGGAAAAAGGAAAACTCCACATTCCAAACATGTTCATCTACATGTTTTTCCATGTGTCTGTCCTCCAGCAATCACTATATAACTTGCAATATAACTTTTTAAGATCTAGTCTGAAGTTTAGAATCTACATTTGCTTTTCATGTAGTTTAAAACTCTTTCAGCTGTATATTGTGGGAATATATTTGCCAGGTATGTAAGTGTCAGCCTAGCATTATGCCATCTAGTGGATTGCCAGTCCCACTGCACAGGGATTGATCTGCTGTGTTAGAAAATATTTGCATATATGATTTCTATAGATTGTTAATGTTACACTCCTTGTCTACTTTTCTCTGAAAGCACCTCTTCTCTCTCCCGCCATATTGCCAGACACATCCTGTGAGCTGTGTGGGTTTGACTTTGACAACCGCAAGGCCCTGGCCAGCCATGCACGAGCCCACCTCAGACAACTGGGAGTGATGGAGTGGAAGGCGGACGGGGGTAAAGGCTCCCCTATCGAGCTCCTCAGTGAGTGGATCCAGAGAGAGCCAGCCAAGGTGGTGGAGATCACCCGACGCTACCGCATGGGAGACCTCTACATCAAGAAGGTTGGCCTGAATCTGTAGTCAGACAAAAAAAGATCCTGATATCAGTGCAGGTCCGGGACGTTGTTATAGGTTAACATTCATGCTATATTTATAAAAAAAAAATAAAAAAAAGGTTATTGCACAAAATAAGTGTAAGTGATCTTTTTATAGGCAGTTTGATAAGAAAACATAAGAACTTTATTCATCTCTGGGAGGGGAGGGGGAGATTGTTGTGAAAATATACAACAATACAACAAGCACTCAAAACAGCAGCACATCAGCAATCATACAGCGATGTAAGAAAAGAACAATCAAGACAAGCAGATAGATAGAAAAAAATAACAAAACATACATAATACAATAAAAAGTTGCTCTAGATTGTCTATTTAAAATACTGACAGATTTACAGCTGTCTAAACATGTTGGTCATTATTTGAGGATACAAATGCAACTCTGAGCATGTGGCTGTTGTGCTGTTGTTGATGTTCACATTGTAGTACATAATGCAGTATGTTACCAGTGCAAACTCTAATGTACATGTACTTTCCTCCAGACCCCGAGGAGTGACCCTTCTCCCTCTCCCTCCAAGGACTTGGACTCTGTACCAGGGGGGACCCTGAAGCTGCTGGGGCCGCAGCCCGGGCACAGGGCTGACAAAGCTGTGTTTGGGGTCTTCGGTGAGTCGTCCAGAGCGGTTCAGGGACGATCGCAGACGGAGAGGGGTCACCCACAGACACAGATGTCCCGCGGAGACCTCAGTAGGTGCTCCCCAAGAGGTGAGGGATGGATGGATGGACAGATAGACACGTCTGTAACAATCCCACACATGCTGCGGTGGGGTGGTTCTTGTAAAGCCAATAACTTCTCAGTTGACCAATCCGAAGCTCCGCCCGCTCTTAGCTTGACAGAGGAAAGCAAAAGTTGTGATTCGAGGGTCAAGAAAAAGCCAGTAAAAAAGGCTTAGCTTGACTGAGGAAAGGAATGTCCATGATTGGAGGGTCAAGGAAAGAGGCCGTTGCTTGGGATTGGTCAACTGATCACGCCTCCAACTTGTATATAGGAGGTGATAGCACTCTGTTGCTTGTTTAGGTTGGAAACTCAGGACCAATGAACTGCAAGGAAGGAAATTCAATTTGATTATTCAACCATGTTTTTCTTGATGCAGTTGGTTTGATTGCATTTGGTCAATATAATGTTACTCACAGCATCATGATACTTTGTTTACAAAATAAAGCCTTGCGTGTGATTTTTCCCACCACAAGAGCAGAAAGGTCCATTATCATAAAGTTGGGCATTGTGGAAATAGACAGAATTTACCATTTCAGTTTACAACTTTGGTGGTCTGTCTGAGTGCACATTTCCAGGTGGTGGAAAAGTCAGACATTTAGTGAGTTTACCACTTAAAGAAGTCTATCTGAATGCACCAACATTCTGTGTTTTTCTGCCTCCTTCTGTACCTCCTTATGTGTCATCAGGCTTTCATTACCCTAAACACCTAGCGCCCATGGAAGAAGAAAACCAGGACACCAACTCCCAGCAGCCACCACGGTCTGGGAACATCCCTGCTCTGCTGCCCAAACCCCCCCTCGCTCCCCTGGTGAAGATGGTGGGGAAAGTCTACTCCCTCAAGTGCAGGTTGGTCTAATGGAAGTTGAGAAAGACCCTCACTACGTTCAGTGAAGTCTGTGTTGTGGATTCATTGCGCTTGTCACAATGATGTTTGGTAAGGTGAACAGAAATCCTCTTGTTTGATTAACACACTATCAACAAGAAATCATGCTCTTTCACCTCCATGAATCTTGGAATGTTTACAGTTTGTTTTTTGTTCTGTTTTTTTACTCTGAACTTTGCGCTTTGGAGGAATACTCCTCTCTGAACAGGTTGTATTAGATTGACATTATATAAAAGTATATTACGTTTGTGGATTTATTTGTCTAATAAGTTTATAAATGGCAGTGAATATTATCAAATAAAATGGGAAACACTTTTCCATATGGTGTGTGACATCCCTCCTCTCCTGTCCCTCAGGTTCTGTGAGGAGGTGTTCCATGGTCC
>OMKL01051588.1:0-12990 GCA_900302295.1 Parasudis fraserbrunneri
GCATACGCACAAAACCATAAAACAAGCACGAGAGCGAGGGGAGAAGGGAACGAGGTGAGAGTGAAAAAGGGCGAGGGCCGAGGGGGAGGAGGGTTGAGAGAGAGAGAGCGAGCGAAGGGTAGCGCACTGGCCCCGCCAGCCACAATGGCCTGATTCATGAGCATCTGGCTCTCATTAGGGCCAGGGCTGCCGACGCCAGTGGAACAAGACCCATCTCGCCTGGGTTTCCAATACACAGCTGCACAACAACAGAAGCTTCCCAAAACTCTTTTCCACTGACCTACTTTTTCAAAGAGCCCGAGAATCTTAACAAAGCCGACTGCGAAGATGAGCTCTGACGGTGACTGGGCTTTGAAGACGCACAGCAGATATAACCCTACGCCGCGTACGCCGGTATTCCGGTACACAGAATACGTAGGCGTACGCGCCGGAGGAAGAGAGAGGCCTGGAGGATGTGTGCGATTCCTACGAGAAGCTTATGACGCATGAGGATTCATCATGAAGTATGTGCGAGTGTGTGGTCTTGAAATTACCCCAACTCCCAACCGAGACCCGCTATCTAAAATGACACTTAACTCAATCACTGTTCCATCAGGAAATGACCAGACACAAACGTGGCTGTCTGGTTGAATCTACAGCACATCCTCACATCCATGACACATGATCCACTTCATCATCCTCCTCCACCTCCTCCTCCTCCTCCTCCTCTTCCTCCTCCTCATAGCAGCCTAATCAGTGCCTTGGGAAAGATCTCACTTTTTAATTGCTTTGCCCTTAAGCCACCAGACAGACAGACAGACAGACAGACAGACAGACAGACAGACAGACAGACAGACAGACTGTTTGGTGCTGATCTCAGTGAATGCTTTAATTACCCCTCATCGCAACGTGTCCAGATTTGTGCTACATGGTGAATGTGCAGAGCCAGGGGAGAGAGGGGAATCCCCTGCTTTTGCAGCAGGGCAGCCGAGTCAACATTAGCTGGAGCCGCGACTGCACCAGGTTTATCTGCTGCCATCAAAGTTGGCGTACGTCGCAGCTGCCCGAGGAGCAAATATGGCTGTCAGACAACTCATTAAGTTTCAGTGAATGTAAGAGCAACACGATTCAAAGGAAAACTAAACATGTGTTGTCGGTGGCCGCCAGCAGGTTTATCCCCGAACGGCCCGAATTCTCAATCCACCTAAAGACCATGCCCCTAATCCGAGCTGTTGAGGAGTAGTTCATGTTTTTAGTTTTATGAGAATAGCGCCACAATAGGGCAAGATGACTCAGAACGGACTCAGCTCTCATATTGTACATTCAGTGCCCTTTGTCTGTGTGTGTGTATGTGTGTGTGTGTGTGTCTTTGTGCATGCCTGTGTGTGCTTGTTTACAGAGCTAAAACAGAAACCCTCCCTTGCTCGCTACCAGTAACACATGACTCATACTATAAAACACATCACAACCGGTCCAGACCACCTATCTTCTTTTTATGAAGCTCGTCATTTTTATGCAAACATATTTGTCAAGTTTGGTGGAAATCGGACAGTGCATTCACAAGTAACAAATTTGGCAAAATTTGGCAAAATGAAGGTTATATGGTTTGGCCTTTCAATTATCTAAATTACATATTTGAAGATGTTAATCCCCAGATTGCACCCAGCAGGTTTGGTGAGAATCAGGTGAACAGGCTAGGAGGAGTAGGGATTTTTTCTTTTCCCCCAATAATTCAAAATGGTGGAAATTTCAATATGGCAGATTTCATAGGTCCTTATGGCAAAGTTGTTGTGCATGATTAGACGCATCTCTGGATACCAGTTTCATGACAATGAATAACAGATCAGGAGATAAACTAATTTCAAAATGTAAAGTTCGGCCTGATGGTGGCGCGAGAGGAAAGGTCACGGGGTCACCAAAATCAATGGTCTTCTTCCAGCAAATTAGAAAAGATTTGAATGAAAGGTATTCGAGATACACTAATTCTAATATAGAAAGTTTGGCCTGATGGTGGTGCTAGAGTAAAGGCCACAGGGTCACCAAAATCAATAGAGGTCATCCTCTAGGGATCATGAGTGTGCAACACAAATTTGAAAAGATCTGAATGCAAGCTATTTGAGACACTGTCGTTTGGGGATATATAAATACCCCTGCACAACATGTGTCAGCTCTTGCATATTCATTTCTGACTTGAGAAAGGTTGTAGGACCGAAACTTCAGTGACAAAGTACAATTTGTGTTGTGCAGGACTACTGTATTTATTAATCTTTGGATTTTTGGACTATGAGGACTTCCCTGCACCACAGCTACAAGAGAAAAGCCAAGTGGTGTGTGTGTGTGTGTATTCCTTCCTGTTTTTCTGGACCTGAAGGGCCTGCCTACTGTTCTCTGCATACTGACTGACTGACTGACTGACTGACTGACTGACTGACTGACAGAGTCACTGAGTAAGCGTCTTGAGGAGAGCAGAAACCATAAGTTCCGCGCAACCACATTTGTCAGGTGGGCTCCTGTGGGGGACCCACTACCCAGTCACTCCTGTTGGCCAGGTTGTGTCCCTACAGCAAAATATAAAACTTGAAAGGTCACAACTTCCACATCATAAGTGCTATTGAGACGGAACTTTGTAGGCTACACAGATCCAGGCGTCTTTGCCCTACAACCAGACCATCTATGTCCAACACATTGCATTTCCACCATTTAGCTTTTTTCATTGAAGAAGAAAGAAAAAAAAAGTTCTTGCCCCATAAAACACAAAACTTGGTTCAGTGCCTCTGAGGACCTAAATGGTCTGCAGATGTGCCAAATCAAATAAACATGCCAGTCAGTAGCCAATGAACTTTGCAAAGTGTGCAGCCTAGCACAAAATTGGAAATACTCTTTGACCATTTATCCAGGGCTCCAGACTGCGACCATTTAGTTGCACTTCTGACCATTTTTTGAGATGGTGTGGCTGATGTATAACTTGGCACACCAGAGCGACTTGCAAATACCCCCCTCCCTCATATACAAAAATTTAATTGTAATCGCTATTGTGTCATATTCTTTTCTTAATTGGTCATCACAGAGAGGGAGAGACAATTGTGTGTGTTTGAGAGGGAGAGGGACAGACAGGCTGGAGTCAGGGGAGCCAACACGAGGCTCTCGTCAACGCCTATGACCCCGGTCAACCCATTCAGCATGCTCCTTCACTCTCTCTCCAGTGCCCTCGCTTGTCTCCTCTGGTGGCAATAAAAGATCATCCAGATCCTTCCGTGCCACAGGCAGAAGTCCAAAAAGTATGACGAGGAGGACAACTTTCCCACAGGAATGGCTCACACGATTTACGTGGCTGAGATATTGCAAAGACAGGAAAATCTTGCATTTCATTTTGTATTTTAGTATTGTATGTTCTCAGTTTTCCCCATAACAGTTTGGCCACACTAAGTTTGCCGATTTGACCACAAAGTTTAAACATGAAGTCACTCGTAAAGCCCAGTAACACTATGAAGCATGAAATATGCAGGGATAGATTTCTCCTGCGATGGGACATCGCTAAAATGGATTTCTGGATGCTAAGGGTCTGTTGCAAAAGTGCATGATGATAACATTTTAAATGGCATATCTTGCCACCATAATGACAGAGACTTCTAATGAATTTTAATTGTCTGCATTTGAAAAGCACTAGCAGTCCATTTGAATAGAATATATAAAAAAGAGGGAAATAATTAAATAATAATTAAACAACAACAAAATATGAATGTGTGCTGAATGTCGATTTAAGTGGTGCTACTAACATTTTCAGTAGGTAGCACCACTGCTCCTAGTGCAAAGTTAAGTCTGAAGTCCTGCATTTATCCAGTCATCATAAAACAGTGCATACTGTATGTCAACTAGACGGTTAAAAACAAAACAAAAAAAACATAGGGGATGCCACTAATTATGAAGATGTGCTTGTCCTTAGCACCATAGCCCATCAACCATTTGACCAATCATTATAGGACTTGGTATGCAGAGCAGAGGTAACCAACCATGTCTGTGAACGTATTTTAAATAGGGTCTAGCTGTACTAGGCAAGCCTGGTCTTGTTTCGTGAGTAACAGCAATAGACTCACACTTAAACTACTCATTTCAAGTCTTTGGACTTCAGTCAACGTTCTTTTTCTCGTCTTGAGCCTCCCTCTCTCCTCATTTTGCACAGTGGGTCCAGGTCACGATGGTTTAAACATCTGTTGACACTGACCCAGCAGCAAATAACTGAGGACTGGAGTAATCCCCCTGGTGAAACAGGAGACAGGGCCAGAGTGTCCACAGAAAGAAACTATCATACAGTTATCAAGTTAATGCGTTTGCTATCATAATTCTTCCATAACTACAATTGTACAGGGTGTCGTTCTGTTACTTTGGTGTCATGAATGCAGCGAATGAGGAACTTCATGAATAAAACCCTAGATCACCACTTTTCGTTACCCATCATCACACCATTAGATGTAAGAGGCCTCCATTTCACAGTCCACAGAAGATTCATCACCCTGAGTCTTTATGCTAATGAGTAAAATTGCATCCAATCGCCCAATTTTGATTCTGGGACATTCAAATAATGGGCACAAAGTTTCACGGTCCACAGAACACTCCTGAGTCTGTATGTCACAGTGCCTGATCAGGGTAAATGCATGGAGAGCCACGGCGAGGTGAGAAGTAATTCTGTATTAAAGCAGGATTTGTGAGCACGATTTGTGGGTGGTTTTATTCCAGCGCCCAAGTCAAGGCTCTGGGGGCAGGCAAGGCAGGCTAACTGAATGACTTCGCTCTTTGGTAGAGAAGTCTACTGGCCTGTTTGCTTTGGAAATGCTTCCAAAATGCCCTTGACAGATATACAGCACAGCTATGCTAACCTCAAAATTACAGGGGGGGGGGTTTGGCTCCATGGAGGGAAATGCAAGAGTTACTACAAAATATCCCAGAAAGAATGTATTTGTAGTTTGGTTGTCATAATATCATACCAGGCTATTGTCTCGGTTCAAGCTGCTCTGACAAGTATTTGTTGTTAACAGAATCCAGTTCTTGTGGTGAAATACTCCCTCGTCCTTAGGGGAAGTTCTCTGAGTCATCATGAGTTCAGACCAAACCATATTGCTTTACTAAAAAATGCGGGAATGATCAAGAAACTCCCTAGTTCAGTTACAGCACTACAGACATACTGTTCGTCAGCCTGTGAACACAAGCTTAGAAACAGCTCTATTCACTGATGTCTGTGGAGAGTTGTAGACAACAGTAATGCTGGATATTTATGGTTGGTTAGTGTGAGTGAAGTTGTTTTTCCTTTTAATAACTAACCGTCACAGCATGAAACACGCATTAGGCCTTATTAAAAGCCCCAGCCCATCCATTCAAAACAACTGAATGAATAGAAACAAGAATAAAAAAATTAAAAAAACAACAACACAAAATCCTCCTGTCAAACTATCAATTGTTTGTGGCGAAATGATGATATTTTAGGTTGTGAAACCTAATGTGTGTAGTCTGCTTTGCTTTCACTTGCACAAGCCACAAAGCCATAAGGAGGGTGTTGGGTTGTGTTTACATGTTCTTTCAGTGGATTACAGAAAGGAAATTGAGTGCTTGAACATATGCCAATGCAACGCCCATTAGATAAAATGCAAGTGTCAAACATACAGTAGATGTTACAGGAGACTTGCAATTCAGACAATTCAGACAACCACTGTGACAATGTGCATGCTCAAACAATATGGAATACTAAGACTCCACAATGGCTCAAGCTACCTGTCTTTGAAGAAGAAGGTCTCTCCTCTGATCTGTGCCACTGCATCGAAGATCACAGGCTCACTACAGATGTCCATTGGAGTGACGGGACCCTGGGTAGGGGGCAGGGGCTTGCCTGTCTGCGCACCTGTCAGTAAGAGATTGGACAGAGAATGAGTCCTGTGTATCATGGTAATATCCCTTTGTAATGGTAACACCATGCATCAAACAAAAACTCTTATTTTGCAAAAATTCTTTGTCAGCCATTTTAAAGGGGACATATATATTTTCAACAGTTTTACATGACTTCCTTGAATCTATGGAGTATTTTGCAAAGAAACTAGTCGAAATCAAGTTGTTATTATTTATTTTCCAGCACCTCTTTCTTCTTTATTGAACGCACCATTTTTGGTGGGTGTAGCACACACCTTATTTTAAATCAATAATTTGATCCCCTGCCTGGCTACCCCACACCCAAGAGTGAGAAACCTTTACAAACTTGGCAGTACATTATGTAGGCAGTGTTCCTAGCTCCAAAATTAGTTAACTGATTAATTAAGGCGAGCTATTAGCATTAAAAAAATTTTATTTTGGCAGTACAGGAAAGGTTTGAGATATTATCATATCTGTCTCTACAACTGCTGTAGTTTCCTAAAAAATATGAAGCAATCATCAAAAGCAAATATACATTTTTACGTTTTTGTACAAGCTGCATCATGTACACCAAGCTACAGAAAAAGCTTTAACAGCCATTTTCTCAAAATCACTATATATAAACACTTTTTTCACATGGTGCGCAGGACTGCCGCCGTGGGCTATCCGTGGTAAACTGTGGTCACTCACTCACTCACGCATGGACGTTTTGTGAGGGATGTTTTGCAGGACGCATGTGCAGGTCATGTATCCCCTTTAAGGCATACATGCAAAATAACCATTCAATGATGTACATTTGAGAAGGAATGACCTTTCGATCAACTTGACTTCTATGTTGACATTTTCACATGGCCATCTGTTGTAGTGAGACGATCCCAGCTGCGAACAGTGCACTAATTTGCAAGTAGGATTGTGGAATCGTGTTTGGCTGGGGTCACGGTCATTGAAGTGGACCCTGGGCGCGATTGTGTTCTGGACTGCCGTGAAGCCTCCAGTAAGTGTGTCCATGACCCTTCTAGCACGTTGTAGAAGCCATAATACTGATGGTGAAAGTATTCTTTCAGTTAGTGGTTTTCAACACTTTCCTGTGACTGCACACATTCAGAAAGTACAATTTCCATCTGTATGTTTTCCATTATAATCCCATTGACAATGTAACCATGGTAATATTTGCAGTAGGAAACAAACGCAGGGTAGCAATTGATATCCATCTTTTCTCACTGCTTAAGGAGTTGAAAACTTCACATTTCCTGAATGTATCAGTGATTTCATAGCATCAACTGAATCTGCCAGATAAATGTAGTCTCTCAGACAAGTTTGGAATTGTTTCATACAATAAGCACAAACCTATATTACATGATGTGACCGAAAAAATAACATTTCAACACCCAATCTAAAACCCTTTGTTGGTCTTAAAGACATTCCCCAAAATCAGCTCCCATGTGGCTGAAAGTGTGGATTTGATTTTTGAGGAGGCTGAAATTTTCAAAATGCAACCAACTGCTGATAGGTGCAAGGATCTTGACATGTGAACAGCAATGCGAGAGAATCTCTCTCTTTACACAGAAATGCTAATAATATACTTCTGGCATTAATACAGTAGGCGTCCATCCACAGTATCTTACCGTAGAGGTCCTGGATGCCTCTGATGTCATCATTAGACAGTCTGAAGTCCTTGGTGAAGGTGTAGATTGGGGCCATCAATGCTCCGGGATCCTCAGAGTGCTCCAAGCCCAAGGCATGGCCAAACTCATGGGCCGCCACCAGGAATAAACTGTAGCCTGGAAAAACATTCACGCAATCGGCATGAGCGAACTTCACATCACGACCTGCAGTTCTGAAGGAACTTACCATCTCATCCAGTGAGTGTGAGTCATCTCATTTAAACATATTAAAAAAAAAAGACACACTTCCACAGACACGCAGCACTTGTGTTTAGGATATTTAAATTGTCATGAATGTTTCCTTACGAGGTAAATGAAAAAAAGCAATACTATGAGAACACGGGCAGTTCTCGTACCGAACAAATATGCTACAAACACAAGCTAACAGTGACAGTGGGTCATACCTTGGTCAGGGCAGAAGCCCCACTTGCGGTCGTCATCGTAACTCCTGGTGGAGGCACACCACATCTTGCCGTCGCTGCGTCCGGAGGCGGTGCAGGCGTCGTAGGAGTCTCCCAGGAAGGTGAAGGGGAAGACACAGGGGCTACCCTCTGAGTTACCTCCCACAGTTGACATGGCTGTACAGGGCGCATCAAATAAATGACATGTTTCAGAAAAGGGAAATTTGGACATGTTTTTGTTTTTTTGTTAAAGTGTAGAACTATGCTCTTACGGTGCTTTAGAAGCTCGCCAAGTTTTTCTCAAGAATAATATGGGTTGCGGCCTACTGTACTGTGAAATGAGTTCAGAATGATGTTCAAAGCAGCATCATTAAAGCAGTTGCACAAGATGCCTAACTTCAACAACTAATCCATTGGGCACAACACCAAAAAAACACCCGCCCTAATTGCTTTCCCTTCACAGACAGATAATCCTCTATCTGGCAAGACTGGGTTTGTGTTTTTTTTTTTGGAGTGCCACCTCTTATTTCTTATCCAGCACTAGCTAGCACACTAGGCTCAACAGCACAGCTGTATTCCCACCCAGTCAATTAGAAACAGATGAAAATCCCAGTTGTCTCACCATACCATACCTCTCTCTCTCTCTCTCTCCTCCCCACTACCCCAACCCCAGCGCCAGCTCCACTGACAGAATGGAAAACAAGCAGCACCCGCGCTCACAGTAAACTGCTTTTACAGCCATTACAGTAGACCACTGGCAAGAATGAAAACCACAGCCGGAATGCTACTGTGGTGGTCCAATACACAGAGGCATCGTGTACCGTGCAACACGTAAACATCATCGGATAAACATACACACACTCTCACACATGGTGCGGCGGGATTCAAACACACACACGCCCACTGTGATGAAAAGCACGATAGTGATGTGGGTCACGCTGAACTTCGCAGTAAACAACGCAACCTGTTTGATGTTATAGCTTTTGTCGATAGCTATTGTACTGTGTTGTGTATTGTACTGGGTGACGTTTTGATCAAAGTAGAGTGAAAAGATCAAAATGGGATCTTATCTTAGTAACCAATTTCAGTACGGTGTGATTTGTCTAATAAAATATGATTGGAAAACCTATCTGACCAATCGGATTACTTGGCTGGAGCTGTACTAGTTTTATCCTCATTTGACAGTAAGGTTTCTATGCTATATAACTATACTATACACTATATAAGTCGGGCGAGTCACGGTTGGAAAGGGCTAGTCTTTTCTAGGAGGCAGTCGGTATGTACCCACCGGTTTCAGGGCAGAAGCCGTAGCTTGTGTCGCGGTCATAGTCGTCAGTGGTGGCACACCAGCGATAGCCATCATCGCGGCCCTGCGTGGTGCACCCATCGTATTTCTCCCCCAGGAAAGTGAAGGGGAACTTGCATGGAGCTCCGTTGGCATTTCCACCCAGGGTGAACAACACTGTGAAAACAGAGCAAATGTATCGTACCGACTTCAATCATGTTCCCACCGTCTCCTACAACCTAGTACATGTGTACTTTGGGAGTGGATTGTAACAATTCTGTGATCATATCAACACCATGGACAGCAACATGAAACAGATAAACAAAATGTTTGACAAAGCCCACTGTCTGAAAGTGGGACAGCATCTTGTAGAAATGAGAATACTTCATAAATCCACTCCAAACAAAAATCATCAGGCTCCTGGCATATATTCCCACCTACTTCCTCTCGGTCCAAAATCAACAAAGCGGCTTCAAATATATTACATTCTTATTTGAGGCAGCCAGCTGTTTGCAATCAGAAGAAAACCAGCTTTAAAGTACAACCAAAAATACTTGAGAGGTTTTGCTGGATGCAAACAAATCATGGTATTGGGGGGGGGGTTTGATTCCCACTGGAGCAGACCATATTAAAAAATGCACTGTACTGCAATCACAGAAACATAATTAGCTTTGAGCACAAGTGATCATCAAATGGCATATACTACGTTACTACTGTGAAATGTTATTTAGTCAGTATTGTGTCAGAGCATCTCTATGGAAAAGTGCACGGTTATGGCAAACTTACACTCGTGGGGGCAGAAGCCATATTTGCCATCGTCATCAAAGTTATACGTGGTGGAGCACCACAGGAAGCCGTCGTCGCGGCCCTGAGACGTGCAGCTGGTGTACTCCTTCCCCATGAACAAGAAGGGGAATTTACAGAACTCCCCCTCAGCATTCCCAAACTTCACCTTCACCACTGCCAAAAAGGTAACACAAAGAGTTTTACAGCTGTGAGACTGATAAGAGACTATAGGTATTTCATTGATAGAAAGGTAGTTTCAGACAAGGTTTCTGAGAAATGGGCTAGACACAGGGCACAAGAGTCCACATTTAATTACAGTAGGTGAGTTATGTTTCTCCAAATTATGATAATGAAAAAAGTAACACATCACTTCCTATTTACCATGTGTTTTTCCAAAGTTTGATTGTGGCGGTCATATGGTTTGGCCTATCAACTATCTAAGAAATACATTTAAAGACATTGGTCTGTAAATGCCACACAGCAAGTTTAGTGGGAATCAGGTTCACAGCCTAGGGGTAGTAGGGGAAAAAGGAATTTTCAAAAAATTTAAAATGGCGGGAAAATCCAATATGTCAGACTTCATAGGCCCTTATGACAAATGTGTTGTCCATGAGGAGCCGCATCTCTGGCTATCATTTCCGTGATGGGTCAGGATATACACCCATTTGAAAACAGAATGTTTGGCCTGATGTTGGCACTAGAGAAAAGGACATGGGGTCACTAAAATCAGTAGGGTTCTTTCTCTAGGGGTCATGAATGTTCGCAGCAAATTTAAACACTTATATTGAAATATTTGAATAAAACTATCCGGATTATCGTGTTCGCACGAAGGATCTATCGTGGCAGACGCAGTGGCCGTCAGGGTGAATCCATAATATCCCCAATACAATAATAAGAGCCCATATTTAAATATATTAGGTCAATGAATTTGAGAAAATGAAATGAAATGACAATGAAAGCCTAACAGCCCATGTTCCAAGAACAGTAGGAAATTCATGTTTCTCCATCACCTTGGCCGTCTCCCAAGGTCCACTGCTCATCATCGTCAAAGTGGGAATCTCCTCCAATGCCTGGTCCTGGTGCAAAGGCATGGGCCAGCAGACCATCTTTACCATCGAAGGGGTAGCCATCTCCATGCTCTGCCAATAACACAATAGAAAATAGAAAAAAGAGTCAGTATGTTTATTTGTGACTTTTTGTAAGGGTGGGGTGGAGAAACAAAATCAAGATTCTATCTTCTAAGATGAAAAATTGATTCTCAAATTCCAAAATATATATATATATTTTCAGTTTTCAGCCTTGTGATATGGTTTGAACTTTCTCATGACCATAGAATTATACATTGTTAGCTTTGCTAGATCCCACTGATTGCCAAGATTAGCCAAGCAGAAAGACAAAGATAATATACAAGCTTTGTAACATGGTTAATAGCAACCTAGAATCCTATCTACTGAATTGCCTAGATAATTGTGGTGAAGAGAGTTTTTAAATCGAATCGTGACCCCAAGAATCAAAATCGAATCATGAGATTCCCAAAGATTCCCACCCCTCCTTTTTTTGTATTCACTACTCATGTGGTTTTCTCATGTTTATGCACTTTCATAATAATTGCAGAGCTCTTCCCAGACGGGGTCAGTGAGGGCCAGACTGGCCCAGAGGGTGAGGTGCTGTTGTGAGTAATTGTTGCTTTGGTTGAAATGGCCCTCATAACGCTCATCTCAACACTGCAACCCCCCTCAGTCTACTAAATCCAGAATGTTTGGGGCGTGTGGGGAGGTGCCATAATAATAGGCAATTCTAAGTTCTTAGTTTGACGTTCTTAACCACAGGTCAGCAAGGCAGTCACCTCTGTAGCTGACAGTCAGAGCTGGGTTTCCCAGATCACTAATGACTTTAAGGTGGAATGTAACAGAAATACACATCATTTGTGTGTGTTATCAGGTCAGTGTTCAGCAGGTCACCCTATATTACTAAACAATAGTGAATGTTCATCGCTGTTACCCAGAGTCAGAGACCAAAGAGGGGAGTTTGTCCTCTCTGGTCTTAATTTGTGATGCCACAATGGTGCACAGCTCTGCTTCCATACATAATACATTGAAAAGCTGACTGTGACTGCACCTAAAGTGATTTTCTGGGAATAAGGTTACATTTTATGTTTGGAACTGACACTTTGACACCAATTTATTCATTTTGATGTTAAATGTTTGATGTTAAAGTTGAGTGTCTCATCTTGGACATGTTTT
The DNA here is from genome assembly GCA_900302295.1 of Parasudis fraserbrunneri. Lineage (NCBI taxonomy): Eukaryota > Metazoa > Chordata > Actinopteri > Aulopiformes > Chlorophthalmidae > Parasudis > Parasudis fraserbrunneri. Next base: position 12,254 of record OMKL01051588.1, read on the forward strand.
TCTTTGAGTAAGATTGGCCAGCAAGTAGCGATTCTTCTAATATTTTGTGGTTGTGTGAGTTGGTTGTGGAATAGAAATGTGAGCTAATGTATCTATGAACACTCTCAGAAAGCCAGCTCAGTAAGGAATTAGCAAGTAGCATGTAGCTTAACCTCATTATGAGAGGGGGTAAAAAAAAAAAAAGTTATGCAATACCGTTGCGGCCAAAATTGATCATGATGTCAGCCTCTCCATCCATGATGCGGGTGAATGTGAGCGGAGTGACATCACTCCATACTTTGAAGGCTCTGAAGAACGCATCGTCTATAGTTTCCTCGTCCAGATCAGGAGTGTGTCCTAGGATCCTGAAGATTGAAAACAGAACAGTGACGCAACAAAATTTAAAAACAAACAAAATTATTAGGAAATGTTAATCAGGTTGTCAGAAGAAGAGGAAGAAAAAGAAGAAGAAAAAAAAGAAGAAGACCACAGAGATGCCTCCAGTTAGGACTGGCCAGTAACAAGACTATGAGTCATCTGGTGAAAATGCTCCGTGAGACTGAGTTCAGCCACAACCCGTTATGCGCCTGTCTACTCCACGCATTCCTAGACATGGCCTAAGATCCCCTAATTGTGATTGTTTTCCTTAGCTCACCAAAAAGCTGATGTAAATAAAATGATTCAACTTTGTCCTAAAAACCTCAAGAAGAAAAAAAAGAAAGAAAGATCAAACACACATACGGTGAAGGAATGCTTAT
>OMKL01051589.1:0-30683 GCA_900302295.1 Parasudis fraserbrunneri
ATTTGATAATATGATAGATAATAATGCTCTTCACCTCAACACTATATGACGCACAGACTCAGAGAGTTGTAAGGGCGCTGAATCAGCCCTATGACCTGATGAAGATAATTAACTTCATAACTATGGCTCCTGTTAAAATCTGTCTTGACTTAGGGACACTGAATTATCCTTATCTACAAAAGGCTTGACATGAGGGAGCGGCCATGATGGATATTATGTTGTTTACCTCCAAAACACATCCAGCATGTCCGTTTTAATCCATTCACATTGAGATCAGGCAGAAAAATCATCTCCATTTGTGGAAATGGATGGGCTGGGGAAAGCATCTACATTGACATTTTCCAGTATCATGAAAAGATATGAAATGGGATCTGGCTTAGCACATGGGTCAGGACGAGAGGGCCTTTAGAGTTCTAAAAGGCAGTTGCTCCGAGACTGACATGTCCTTACTGCTCTGTAAACACAACACAGTTACTAGGTAACTAATTACCACCCTCAAAGTAACAGGTGCCTGATTGGAGTCTCAGCTCCCTTCACTGTGTATCATTGAAATCATGCAAAATTGCTCACTGACAGCTACGTATGCATCAGGCCAAGAGTGTTCATAGGGACAAAGTCTACTACTAGCCTTCAGCTAGATCTCTGTGACCTAGCTCCCTGCAAATACAATGAGTGTATTCTTCTGCTGGAGAGCGATCACATTGTATGTGCTTGCTAATCACATATGTTAAAGATTAACCTTAAAGTAGCAGGGTAACAGTATAAAATAGATATCCAGTGTAAGGTTCCAGTAGAAAGCCTCACTTTTAAGTTTTAGCTCAAGTTACCTGATCAGGGATATATTATCTTAGTCATTCCCAAACTTAAGTCCAAATGAGAAAAGTGGGAAGAGTCCTACCTATTCCCCGTACAGAATGCAGTCCTGGTCTTCTGGACATTTGGTGGTAAAAAGGGAGCACGCAAAGGGATGAGGGCAGGGCAGGAGAAGCCACTCACATTACCCTTGCCACTCTGAAAAATCTCTGCTTTCTCTCCAAGGCTTCCAGAGATGTGTATATTGTCCAGTGTGTTATTCATATCACTCATGTGGGCCGGCTATATCCGAGGCATCATCTGGAGCAAAAAGAGACGAGCTGTTGGGACTGTGCAAGAGTGTGTGCAGAGAGCACAATTAGAGCTAGCTAACTGGCTGGCTGGCTGGGCTCCTCTCACACAGCTCAGTACAGCGTGCGCACGCACGCACACACACACACACACACACACACACACACACACACACACACACACTCACTCACAAGTCTCTCTAGCTCATCTGCTGCCCATGAGGCAGGCCCAGTGGGGCAAAATGATCCCTCCTACCCAAACATGATCCACCACAATAAAGTTATTTTTAACGCAATGACTCACAAATGAGTCCTCCTTCTCGATCTGACACAGTGGCATATTATGATCCACAAATTAGTTTGGCCCCCCTTCTAGTCTTGTAAAGCTCCCAGAATGTTCTGTCTTTGTTGCTTTTAATTTTCCCTCTTTTTTGCTTTGTTGTTTCTTTTTTTTCTCATTTTTAGACTTGGTTTCCCCTCACAACCTGGAAGGCAGGAAATGTGCACACAAAGCACACTACACTAAAGGGTTCTCTTTGTATGTACCGTTTGCAACTCAGCTCAGTAATGAGACCTGGAGGGCCGCCAGTACTATAAAACCAACTGTTCCTTTGTCACGGACTTCGCACTGGGATCCCGATTGCACTTTAAACTCAGTGCTGTGTATAAGAAGGCATGGGGTTGTGGAGAGAAGCCAGCTTGGAGTGGTTGGGCTGTGGTGTGGTGTGGGCTGTGTCTGTCAGTGATAAGCTCCATGTGGGGGATGGTTGACATGATAACATCTATCTGAGAGGTAATGTGTAACAGAGGCAGAGCAGGAGCTGAGAGGCTACTGGAGATAGGGACTGGCTGGCTGGCTGCAAGGCAACATCTGGCTTTATGAACAGTTGACAATTCTGGCTGGCCTCAAGTACTGAACGGGCTCACTTTGGAAAAAAAGAAAAAGAAAAAAGGAAATGGATGTATCTGAAAATGCAATCTTATTCTGTATGTACAGTGCTGTTTTTGCCAATATCATTGACAAAATGAAATAAATAATTGGTCATATAAAACAAAATAAAAACCTGATAAAACCTATATCAATCTGAGCTGTTTCACACCAGAGCAATGTGATTATATGGTGCAAAAATGCGACATTTCGACTATAGTTCAAGCTTGTGTAGATGTGCACAATTCTAGCAGATTTTTACAGCAGGGCTTGAAGCCATCTGTAACAGTGTTGGTCTGTCCATCTGTCTGTCTGTCTGTATGTCTGTCTGTCCCAACAAAAGTACACCAATCAGAACTGATGATTTCACTGACATCACACGCTGAACAGTAGACCAATCAGAGCTGATGATTTCACTGACATCACACACTGAAAGTTATCACTGCCAGCCAGCAGAGCAAGCCACCTAGCTCACCCATGACAAGAGTTCATTCAAGTCATGGAAATAAATGGGATAAAAATGTGTCTGACAACCGTTTGAAACTGTGTCTGAAAAAGTTTGAAGCCTCAGAAAATCTCCCTCTTTCTCACAGTCTAATGTTGGCAGGTATGTTTTGGATCAGAAACCAAGCTATATTCATCACCAACACTCAGGAGCTTTGTCATATCCTCTTTGGTAACATAAGTGGATAAACATTAGCATAGCACTAACCGCAATTAGCATTGCTAACATGAGTGAATGCTTGCTAGTCAATATTTATGCTACACATGTTGTCTTGCACATAGGCTTTCACAAACCATACAATGCAGGGAATCATCAGGGATTAATTCATGACAGCTAAGTGATATATTGAGTAGTAAACATTTACTGATGTTGGCTATGCTAACGGTAATTAGTGCTAAGCTAACATTTTTCTACTTATGTTCAAAGAGGCTCTGATAAAGCTCCTGTTTGGATGTCAAGGGGTATGGCAACTCGCAAGCTTATTTAATGTTAGCTGTTTCATTTATCATTGTAGCTAGATAAGATGGTTAGTTTTGTAGTTTTACTCCAACTCGTTCAGCTTTCTAATCTAATGTTTACAAGCAAAACTAGCTTGACAGAGCTAGGACACCAGCCAATTTCTTATCATGTCTGAATGAATTTGTGGGTTGAAAAAAGTAAACCCATTTAATAAATTGATTGTTGGCTTCTTGCGCATCAGTCTTTTTCCTGATTCTGTTGTTTGCCAGAAGTTATGAAATACAAGTAAATTTTTATATTACTACTATTACTTTTAAAATTAAAAATCGTTCTTGGTATGACAGACTTTTCGGCTACTCATGTTAAATCTTAATTATGGTTCATTTTACAGTAATATTTGGTTGTATTAGAAACGCCTGGATATAGTTAATTTTTCTGTCTGCACTACTGAATTAAAAAAAGGTTCTAACTGGAGAGCCCATGTATTTACAGTTGTAGAGTCAATCACAATCAACTGGAAGTATGAATTTGATACATCAAAGTGCTTGTCCTCTACTGTCTTTAACTATGAATGTACACAAAACTCCACATTACACTTCCAGTCATTGTGCTAGGCTAGCGTGCAAAAGGATCTCTTGCTTTAGTGCATGCACGGAGATGAAATGTATATCTATCTTCTAGTCTGACTCTGGGGAAGATGGCAAATAAGTGAATTTCCCAAAATGTTGGTGTGTTCCTTTAAACTCGCACAAAGTTTAGTTGTGTGTAATGTCGTGGGGCCACAGACATGTTTACCTGTTGTGTAAACACAGGACTACAAAGGATACACGGATGCCCCACCATGTAAACTTCCCCAGTGTATAACGGACCTCTGTCAAGCATTTTATTTACTTTGCTACGGCAACAGTTGCAGTTCTGCTGGACTGTTTGGCTAAGTTTATAATAAAACAGTTTAAATGTAAAAGCCTTTGGTAGGTCGGCATACAATAAGCGGGATAATGTACAGTGTGCCGGTCATTAACGCAAAATAAACCCCTTCAGGGCGATCCTAGACCCCTCCACTTCGTGTCGGGGTCTTCAATCACCCTGTTGGGATTTATTTTGCAATCATGACCACTACACTGTACATCACAATCAGAACCAGATTTATTCACCAAGTATGTGTGTGCATACAAGGAATTTGACTCCGGCCTCGCAACTCTGCATGTACTTACACAAAAAGAAAAGAAAAGAAAAGAAAGAAATATACTATAGGTGTAAGCTATATACAATTGACCATAAACCATTCTTGTGAGCTGTAAACTGGATACAAATAGTGCAAGAAGTGATGAAGAGGTAATTATAAAATAAGAAATCACGTTACCCTATGTACATATAGTCGGTGAATTATCTACAGTATGTACAGCCTGTTCAGATATACAATAGTGAAATATATTCCACATTAGTGTTCTAGACTAAAATAAATATATTATATTATAGTGTTCCAGGGTATTTGCATATAATGTATACAGTTAACTGTTCATAAGTGTGACAGCAAGGGGGAAGAAATTGTTTCTGTGTCTGGTGGTTTTGGTGTACAGTGATCTGTAGCACCTACCAGATGGAAGTTGGAACAGATTATGTCCTGGGTGGAAGGGGTCTGTAGTGATTTTCCCTGCCCATTTCCTGACTCTGGAGGAGTGCACGTCCTGGATGGTGGGCAGGTTGGCACCGATAATCTTTCCTGCAGACGTGACTGTCCATTGTAGTCTGTTCCTGTCCTGATTGGTGGCCAATCCATACCAGACAGTGATGGATGTGCAGAGAACAGACTCAATGACTGTAGTGTAAAACTGGATCAGCAGCTCCTGAGGCAGGTTGTACTTCCTGAGCTGGTGCAGAAAGTTTTTGTGCGGCTCCAATTTCAGGTCCTGGGAGATTGTGGATCCCAGAAACTTGAAGGATTCCACAACCAACACAGTGCTATCGAGTATGGTGAGGGGGGGCATTGGTGGGGGGCTCCTCCTCAAGTCCACTGTCATCTCCACAGAGCATGTTCACCACAGGGCCAGCTGTTCAACCTCCCGTCTGCATGCAGACTCATCTCCATGTCGGATGATGTTGATGACTGTTGTGTCGTCTGCAAATTTCAGGAGTTGGACAGATGGGTCTCTTGAGGTGCAGTTGTTGGTGTAGAGTGAGAAGAGCAGAGGGGAGAGCACACATCCCTGGGGGATGCCAGTGCTGACTGTTCAGGTGCTGGATGTGATTTTTCCCAGCCTCACCTGCTGCTTCCTGTCTGTGTGGACTCACTGACATATTGGCGGTCATATCGCAAATGCGAATTCTGTCAAAACAATCGCAGTATGATATTTTGTCCATTTGGTGCCACCCCAACCAGCACTGTCAATAGGCTGTTAACTAGCTGTTATCAATGGCGGAAAACAGAGTGGGGTGGGTGTGGGGGGGGGGTTGTGGCTACACAGCCAGTGACTGACAGGGACAAGGACACAGACGGGGTCAACGTGAGAGCTCCAGAAATAACCCCTAGCTCGGTTGGAACACATTCTTGCGGTATCAGTCAATGTAAATGCTTTCTAATTGCATTAGTATAAGATGAAAGCCAAATCTATTTTAGGGAGTCAATGCTACTGTGTCTCTCATATGTAACTGCCACAATGACAGTTCTAAAATGTCTGAAAAATCATGTTTCTGTATTCGTAATGTTGAATAATAATAAAAAAAAAAAAAAAGTTTATAAAATAAAAAGTAACGTTTTAAAAAGTAAAATAAAATAAACACACACATAGATACAAAACAAATAAAATAAATAAAACATACAGTGAACAGTCACTGGGGAGTGCCAATCAGGCAAAAATTACAGTTCCTGCTTAATTTTGGGGAAGTGTCTTAAGCCTTTTGAAATAAAATACTAAAGGGTCCCATGTTGCATGACATTTTTGGGTTGACCCTCTAATGGAATATCGTATCTTTTCTAACTTAAGGAATACCATCAGGTCATTCATCCAAGCCGAAGCTTTGGGTGGATGTACCGATTTCCACGGCAACAAAATCCTTCTCCGAGCAAGGAGAGTTGCAAAGTCGAACACATATTTTATTTTATTTTATTTGTCATTAATATACCCTCCCCTGGAACTCCACAAATTGCCATTTCAGCACTGGGTTGAATATCTTTGTCAAATGCCTCAGATAAAGTCTGAAATACAGTAGCCCAGAAGTTGTTCAACCTATTAGAAGACCAGAACATATGAGTCAGGTCTGCCTTTTCTGTGTGACGATTACATATTTCAATCACATATTTTGTTTACATTAGGGTAGATCTTAAGACAGTCTGGCCTTACTATAATGAGCGTGATGAAGAACCTTAAACTGAATTAAGCCAAGGCGAGCACATGAAGTTGACCCATTTACCCTATCTAATGCACTATCCCATATTTCATCAGATATATCCATTCCAAGCTCTTCTACCCAGTCTGCACGGATCTTATCAACTGTTAAATTATTAAGTGACATGATAGTAAATATTTGAGATAAGACCCTTACGGTGTGCAGGGATTTGCAAGATAACATCTAGTCCTGTTCTTGGCGGCAGAGTGGGAAAAGATGGGAGTTCATGAGCATTATACAGTAATTAATTTGTTTTAATTTTGTTTTATTTTATCTTAGTTATATATTGACAAATATGTATGGGAACAGATTCTTGAAGAGTTATTGAATTGAAAGAGTAGAAAATAAGCTTTCAAATCTCTCAGATCCCATCTAAACTGAAAATATAAGTCTACATGTTTTAATACACAAACCCTTTACAGCTTCTAAATCCATTAATAACATATCTAGTTGTCAGATAATGTCAGTCTCCTTGTATCAAGAGCTTTATCAAACAATGCCTCAAAACCTTTTTGTTGACTTTCCGTGGTGGGATAGCCTTTTGCTGATGTCCGGATAAAGGATGAGCATCAACTTGTTTAAAAAAAAAAAAAAAAAATTACATTTATTTCTTCTAGTGCCCAAACGGTTCCATGTAAAACAATGCAAGGGGTTCTCCCAAGAATGACTGAAAAGAAAAAGGGTTATGTTGTACCTATATCCTAAATATCCTACATGGATAAATCAAAGACTTAAAAAGGTGTTAAGAAGTAACATTATTATTATTAGTATTATTATTACTATTATTATGATCAAGCTTTCATAACATAAACATAACCAATACCATATTAGTTGGTTCCCTGAAAACATACGTAGTTTCATGTTTGACATGGCCCTATTGATCAATATCATGCCATTGAAATTTCAATTAATTCTGATGCAGAAGGTTTGCTTTGAGTCTTCATAAGTGAAAGAGGATAGAAATACTTATAACCGTGCTCTCCTCTGAATTTCCTAGTCCCATCCCCCTGCAAGAGTGAAAAGTGAGAGCTAAATGTCATAAGTGTTAGCCACTCCCACTGAGACAAGTTAAGCAGGTACTGTAACATGGTATTACTTACTATGTTGACTATGAATTAAGTGAATTCATGAGAAAATGTTTCACATAACCAGTCAGTGGGACGTTGTGCTAGGCTAGATGTTAGCTGACACCATGTTTGTTGTCAAATATGATCATGTTTTAAAAAAAATATATATATTTTAAGGCATTTCTGCTACTTTTTACAAAGGACAGACAGGAAATCAGTAGGAGAGAGAAGGGCATGACATGGAACAAAGGTCTCAGGCCAGATTCAAACCTACAATGTTGCAGTTACATGGTATCTGTGGTGAGCCACCAGGATGCCCTATGAATAAATGTTTAATTAGACAAATATCACTCTCAGAAAGGTTAGGAAACATGTATACCTGGAGTACTAAGATGCCTGATACCACAGTGGAATATACAAGACTACAGGTAGTCACAGGTTCCTAATTCCAATATTGAATACATCTTCATTAATTGCCAGTTTTTTTATTAAATGTGCTGTTTGCATCATGGTGTAAAACATTCAGGGGTTCTCCAGATGTAGATTCTGCCTGGTTCATTTAATGCTTGACAACTTGTATTTGGAGGTTGGAACTATATTATAAAATACACTACTAATAACTATTACTACAAATGGAATAAATTCTAATTTATTAATGTAATACTCTGATTTATTGCTGAGTATTTTGGTTTTTAAGCATTTGTAACATTGTTTTGAAAAGTACTATGCAAATAAATGTGCATATAATAATAATAATAATAATAATAATAATAACAATAATAATAATATCAAATTCGTATAATCATCATCATCATCAGCAGCATCATTATTATTATTAAGTTATTAATTAATAAGTATTATTCTATGCTCCTCTTGTCTTGGATGAATTTCCTCATCTATCCTTCTGTGATCTCATTGTGCAGATAGTCAATAGTTTATACATTCTGGGTTGGTGCACATTACATCTCTAATTATTAATGGCACTTGTCAAGGCTGTGGGCTTATCCCCATCAATAATATGTTGTCATTATAGCCCACTCCCTAAACCTATTTTCAGCAGCAGATCCAAGTGGCACTCTCTTATGGACAGGGTAGAGAAACAGTTATTCTTAGACCATCACGTAGAAACATAATTGCACATTAGAAGAAACACAGAACACATTACACACCAGCACACACATTTGACCTTTCCAACACAACTTACTAAGCAGTCTGACCACAGGCCCTGGCTGTCCCAGCACCAGCTGCTGCAGGAGAAACCTAAAAAGATGGTAAGAGGTTGATTACTTTTGGATGATGCATGACATTCACACTCGAAGTGATTGCGATTTACTTTACAAGCATGGGAGAAAAGACTTAGCACTACATTTATGATATACCGGTATAGGGTAGTATATCATATATCATACACCGGGAGGTATAATGAATATTAGGGATCCATACAAAGGTATGGATTTTTACTATACTGTCATCAACTATATAAACAAATCGTAAAATTATACATGTATTATTTAAGGAAATCTAAAAAGTGTTCCTTGCAGCAGTATTATAAAGATATTGGATACAAATTTGATTAAAATATACCCTTTTGAATGAAACACCATGACAATTGTATTACAAAAAAAAGACATCGGATAGATGCGAAATCAGACTTTACTTTGCAGTGGAAAAACCAAATACAGTCAAATATCGTTACACTATCAAAAATAAGAAAAATATTGTGGTGTCATATTTTGACCATATTGCCTGGCCAGCCCTATACTAGTATATAAAAAAGTGCAAATGCTGTACATGGACTATATATATAAAAAAAAAACATTAAAAAAAAAGAAGACATATGGTTCTTCGACCAAAGCGTTAAATTTAATGGGGAATACAGCTGATTTTCAACAATGAAATATGTGTCTAACTTCAGGAAGTACTATGATGATAAATAGAAAGTTCTACTTGGTTCCAGAGCAAAGATCCGTAGGCCCGCTGGATCAGGTCACATGAGCTGCTTAGGTGCCTTGGATGCTATTCTGGCAGTAGGGGTGGGCGATATAGCCTTAAAATAATGTCACGATATTTCAGGGTAATTTGCAGTAACAATATCCATGATGATATGGAAATGTTTTATTGGTTGTCACAGGCAAGGTTGTCTTGAAAAGTATTTTCTACCACGGATGTTGTATCTTGGGTCGAGCTTCTTAACCAGTCTCTTAAAGCCCTCCTTTTCGACCGTTTGGATTGGCATCATATCATTAGCCAAACAACATTTAACTGCTTCAGTAATATCATTCCACTGTTTGCTTTTCCTCGACCATGGAGGTATAATAAGAACCTCTGCTGGGGAGGATTAGGTGAGCCACTGGATTCTTCCACCACAGCCCCATCACAAATCATGCCCTTGAGCAGGAACAGAGCCTACTGGAGCTGCCACCCCACAAGCTGAAGACCGACGTGGCTACAAAATGGAACAGCGCATTCAAGATGGTAGGCAAGGTTTACATTTGATTCTGTGTGATTTGTTTCTTTGAGACTTATTAAACTGTCTACCGCAGTCAAATGGAAAAAGTAACACAAAACAGCAATCTAGAATTGATTCATGTGTATTAAATCGAGAATTGATTATGAATCGAGAATCAATTTTGAATCGAATTGTGACCCCAAGAATCAAAATCGAATCATTAGATTCCCAAAGATCCCCACCCCTAGGAGGCATGCCAAAATAGCATCCCAGGTATGTAAGCAGCTCATGTGACCTGACACAGCGGGCCTACTGAGCTCGACTATGGAACCGAGGCAAAGGTAAGTAAAACACATATTTCAATGTTGAAAAGCAGCGATATTCCTCTTTAATACTTGACAACATTCACATGGAACTATTACACGTTATGCTACAAATTACTACTGTACTGTGGTATAAAGTTTTGGGAAAGTTGGTGTCTTAAATGTAATTATTCATTATATATTCAGTAATGTAATCTGATAATCTTCCAAAATCTGTGCCCAGGAGCTACGGTCATGGCTCTGGGTGTCTCCTGGATGCCATGGTAGCAGTCCACCCGGTAGTGTGTCTGGGACTGCTTCACATGCAGTGCCTCCAGTCTTGATTCAGATGGCATAAATCTGTCAAAAATAGAGACTGCTGACAGTTCCCCAGTCAGTGTCGGCAGACCTGACATACTGGAGGGACGAATCCATCAGTCCGATGTGGCATTCATGTTGGTGCACACCTGCTTCTCCCAAGCCGTGGCAGGCAAATGGCCGCTGCAGCATTGCCACATCAATTTACTAGAAATTATACCAGTTTGCCTCGTGCTGCAGGAACTTCTTCCCCAAATAAAAGGGAAAGAGGCTCTAGTCAGAACAGACAGCAGGTCAGCGGCGGCGTACATCAACCATCAGGGCAGAGTTCACTTCCCAGCTCTTCATAGAGAGGTAGTGATACTGTGGATGTGGGCGGCTCTGAACCTCAGCTCATTGAGAGCCCTTCAAATGCCGAGGGTCCATTCCAAAGGTTCATAGATGTGTGCTCACGTCTCATCCTCTGTGAAATGAATAAGAGATGTGAGGAGAAGAGGCAGAGGAAATGAACATGTTTAGAAGGAATGGAACATCCTTGTTCACTCACATGCCATTTTGAAGTGGTTTGTTGGAGGAGCTTTATACGTTTAGCAGCCTACGTCAGAGATCTTAGAAAAATACTTCCACATGAGGACACACATATGCATCCTCCACTGGAGGAGACAAGCAAGGAAATCTCAGGCTTCCTCTTTGTGTTTCCTACGGCTTTGGAACAGCCTTAAATACGGCAACAATTCTTCACTTTCTGGGTCACGGAGAAATCATGGACGGAGGAATTTTAAACCTTTGGAATGGACCCCGGGTCTCCTCAACAGAGGAGTGAACCATGTTAACATCTTGTCCAGGGGAGGCCCTTGGATGCCGAGTGGCGGCCACAAAGATTTGGACATGGTTCTGAAAACCGGAAGTGAATGTGTTCATGACCAGGGAGAACACATTATGCCCGCTGCCCAACAACAAACCCCCACTTAGGGCGGATGCGCTAGCCCAGAGCCCATGGCCACGGGATGTGATGAATGCGTGTCCTCCCCTCATCTCATGGCTCCGTTTGTCAGCAGGGTCAAGAGGGAGAAGCTGTCTGCTCTGCTGGTGGCACCAGACCACATGTTTTCAGGTTCATGTGAAACTATAGAGATCTTGAGGAATCCGTAGATATTCTGCTACCTCACCAGTAAAGTGGGTAATATTGCTCCAAAAGTAGGCTTGGCATTGATGCCTTTTTCACACATCTATGATCAGGAAAATGTAATTGGCTTTAGTTTAGCCACAATGGCGCCCAGCTTGTGGCTGTGCTGTAGGGTACCGGTAGCCTATTGTTTACTCTACTGGTAAGTATTTCATCCCACTGTATGTAAAAAAAAATGCAAACTATCCCTTGAAGAGGTTAAGGGGAGGTACAACCATTGAATAGGGGAATTTTTTTTTTTAACAAAATCAGCAAAAAAATTTACACAATGAATATAGAAGATAAATAATCTCATTTATTTTGTTTTTAACATACTTAAAATAGCAAATTTTTCATGAAATATTAGCACATTTGCATGTTAGTTAGAACAATTTTTTCTCATTGGATTATGTCAGAGTTTATTCTTCTGTTTCAATGTGATGAATAACTAAATAGTTGGTAATTTATAGAGGGGTTTTTCAAAATGTAATTTCTATCGTGAGTTATTTTAAAAAACAAAAAACAATACAATGTATAGGGTGAATAGTGGGGATATATATATAGTGGGGATATATATATATAAATTTTAAAATAAATAAATAAATAAATAAATAAAAGCTTCCGTAAATTACCAGCTATTTTTGTTAAGAAGCACCATGTCACAATTGGTGGCAGTATCTACAAGATGTCATTATGTCATTTTGATTAAATGGCCATTAATGTTTTTTCAGTAGCTTGGTGTACATGATGCAACTCATACAAAAATGTTAACATTTAATATTTATAGTGCATTTGGTGATTGCTTCATATGTTTTATGAAACTACAGTGGCTGTAGAGGCAAAACATGATATTCCAGATATCAAGTCCAGCCAAAATCACCATTCTTAGTTCATCAGTTGTCAGTAGTCTTAAAGGATATCAGCAAGCTAATCCACAAAAAAGTAATGAAGCTAGTTTGCTACAATTTAGTTAATTTAGTGGTTCAAAAACATCCACAGCAACTGTGACAATTTATTTATCATCGCCAATGTTAATCTCCCATAGCAACCGACCATACTGGTCCCATGAATTTGTTTATGTATTATTATACTAACTTGACATCTTTCAATGAACAGAAAGCCAAGCCCCCTCAACCTACTGAGAGTTGGCTGTGCTCAAAGAGAGTGCACCAAAACAGTTATAACAAATCAAATGATTCATCTGAAGCTGAGAAATGTATACTCATGACATTAATATTCTACAATAAGCAATTTACGACTAAATAAAAAAAAATAAAAAAAATAATTGACCTGGATCTTTAATGGTACTGCCTCACTTTAAAGGGAATACCACAAACTTTAAGAATTAGGGATGCGTGATATGTTTTATTTTTTATTTTTTATTTTTTTATTGCCATTGGTCCAATGAGCAAAACTGGGCAGGTATTTATCAGTGGACAAATACCAGCTGATGATAGTTTTTTTTTAAATATTATTTATCTGCATCGGTTCAATGAGCAGAATTGCAGATGTTAAGAACGGATGATTATTTATCTGTAGTTGTGCAGGATTTTGTGTTGTTTTTTTGCCATGCAGGTTTTGTTTGGGTACTTGTACTGTTGTATTGTATTGTATGTATTGACAAAATTATGTTCTTAAATGTATGAAGCAGCGACCTTGTGAAAAAATGAATTAAAAAATCACCCAAAAAAATGATCACAAAGGATTTTTTTAATCACAACGAACTGAATGGGATCAAAACAAAAATGTTGATGCATCAATTGTTAAAAATCGAAATGTTGCCCTAACAATCACAGTCAAATTCTGAAGCCCCTGGTGATTCCCATCCCTATAAATAACAGCTCTAAACCAGAATTTGAACATCATTTGAATTAAGAGGTCACAAAATCATTTTATGGTCCCACAAAGTCACTGCTCCAGTCATTGTGCATAGCACACCCCCAGGTATTACATCCAGGTGACATCATACATGTGAGGCTTCTCTCGCTGATTTCTAGCTTTAGGAGATTGGGGTTGAATGTCACAAATATTGACTGAACTGTCCTAGGGCACACGAGGTGGGTGGCATTCTCCTTTAAGCATGAACAGCTTTGTAATGTTTATAAACACTGGAGAACGTATTTCGTTACCAGATGCCTAAATTAATAACGGCGTACTTTCCATCTGCAAATCCAAGACCGAACCTACGGGTTTGTTCATCGTTAAAACTACTGCGAAAACACCACCAAAACAAAACAATCGCCCCATTAGTAGCCGAACTATTTTCTCAGTTGTAAATAGCATTCAATTTACAAAGGCCCTTCGGATTGCACAACCAAGGATGTAACAGCGGGAGTGCGCTCCGTTGCACCAGGTCAGTGGTTGTTGCACCGACATGTTGGCTTCTTGTTGCCTGATATCAGACAAAAGTGTCAAGTCGTTACACTCCCATTTCCAGAATCAGCTCGGTGGAGGTGGGCTGATTCAATGGTCTGGACCCTGGCAAGGCATCTTGTTCAACGGGTGCTGTTCAGGTGTGGCGCTCGTTTCCAGTTAAAGCAAGCCGACAGAGTTTCAGTGTCAACTCGAAACACTGAATAAAAGCGAAATGGACTATTTAGCCGATAATACATCTTATGGTGAACTGTTACTTACCTTATGCCTGCTGACATTTAGTTGCCTATGTGCCCTCTTCCCAGTTCTCATGTCGCAGCGGCTGTGAATGGCGCTCTTGCACTGCACGTGCAGGACAGGTGTTCCTAGCCTGTGTTTTGCGTCACGTACTTCCATCACGTTTTACCTGTAGGCTACCTATCTATTGTTGGTAGACACCTCAAAACACCTAATTCAGCAGTTTATGTGGGAATGCGAGTCTGAAAGTAAATGTACATAGTCCTACAGTTAAAGAATTAGGAATTGATAGACGAACACAAATTATGAACAAATGCAGCCAGGACATGATTGTCAGTAGGCCTATAACTTTAATGAGGGCAACTTTGATGACAAAACCTTTATTCATAACAGCATTGCTTGACAGGAAAATAGGTATAACTGTAGGCCCTGCATATCAGTGTATGTCCACACATAGCTTAATCAAACCAAAAAGGTAGGCTCATGTTTAAATATGCCTAGATCTACTGAACTAAGGAACAGGTAAGTACCACTAGGTCAGACCAATTGACCTACATATCCAGTAGAAAGTGGATTTTCTGGATGAACTTTACAACTCAATAATTCATTCTAATAATTTATAGAATTGTTGACTTAATAAGACTCGTCCATTCATACCAATGATGCATTAGATGCATGATGGTCACCATAGAGAATAAAATAAAAGCATTGTCAAATATCATAAAATAATATAATTCAGTCAGGAATAATATTACTTGATAAAATGTGATGTGAAAAAATCAACTTACAGTAAATTAATAAATCTCAAAACGTGTTCTCTTTTGATATACTATATACACTGTTGCTGAGACAACCTGAAGAGGTAAAACAAAACAACATTTACTCCTAAATCATGGACTCCGGCAAACCCGAGGGCAACACAGGAGGCTCCTCCTGCAAAGAAATTAAGAATCAATTAGACCGTTTTTCTTTCTATTTATTTATTTTACAACATGCTTTTGAAGAGTTTGATTCCAAAATTAGATATTCGCGTTCTTACAAAATGCTGACAAACTGTAACACACACACACACACACACACACACACACACACACAAATAACAATAATAAAATAAAATAACGTTTTTGAAGGGCATACTTTATATTGCGTTTTGGAATGAAACCCTTCATTGGTGTTATCTGAGCTTATATCAAACTATTACTTCTGCAATAAATTATCACAATGCAGCAAAGCAATCATAACGTGCTGTTGAATTTTGCTTACAGTAGACAGGAGAGTGGATTGATTTTCACAATGATTAAGGCACTCCTTTTGCGGAGGGCTCTCTCCTTCCATCTGAACAACCCCAGCAGGAGCTGGTGGTTCATTCACCCCTCCCTGTAGCATGGAGCCTTTGTCCCCAGCCAACTCCCCATTGTCACTCTCCTGTGCTCGGCAGAAAAGATACACAGTACATGCAATCACTCAGACTCAGGACTGAATGTGCCAGTCAAACACAGAGAGGCAACAAGAAAGAAGACACATGCTTTAGGTATTGTGAGAACCTGTATAAGACTGTTGGCGAGTAGAGAGTCCCTCAACAGTTATCACAGTAAAAGAGGGATACGGATTAGAGCTTGTATTTGTGTTTCATGTCTGTCTGGTTGTTCTCATTCTTGTGTCTTGTATTGTTGGTGCTGCTGCTGTGACAACTCAATTTCCCCTCATGCCCTGACTGAAGTCTATTGGTCCGAATGAGGTCCGGTTGAATTTTTCGTTTGTTCTGGGGTTGGGATAGGCCTGAGTTAAAAGAAATATTGTTGAAAATGTACTGTTATTAGCAGTTTATCATTCAAAAACTATTTGCAAGTTTCAAGTTTTATTTGGGTTTGGGTTTACAAAAACCTACCCATCAGGCTTGGTTTGGGTTTTCGACAGAATGTTTTTCATGTGTCGGAGAGAGGCAGCACTCAAACCTTCAAGCCTCGATCGAGCTTTAGTATAGGTTCAATAGACATGGAGATACACAGAGGCAGCATCATCATAGCAGCTCAGGGCAGGCCTGTCCACAGCTCTCAGGGAAGAGACGGTGCCATAGGTCAAAGTGTTTTAGAGATAGGATAAATGGCAGGCATGATTGTTTAGCAGGCCTCACAGCTAGCCTCACACTCAGAACCTTGAACAAAGGCTTATTGTGGAGTCTGTTCCAATTCCTTTGAGAGAAAACTATGTATAAATTCTGAGGGAGACACAACTCCCCTTTCCTGTGTTATTCAACAGTCTCAGTGCTGACCCTAAAGGACATGGGACCAGCAGAGATGAGAGTTCATCTTAAAATACCTGATCTAGGGCTACTTCATGTCAGCTCCACAAGTGGTCAATAACTCACCACTGTTCATACTCTTGAGTTGCTCATGTAGTTCAAACTGGCTGCACAACAACACTTGCAAAATTAGTTTAGGTTGAAACCAGGCTAGGAAATTACCTTGTTTCTATAAGGGTCTCTTTCCCCATTTAAACTGATTCGTGAAGGCATTTTGAGTGTTTATGGGGCAATTAAATAAGAAATCTTCTTTCTAATGTGTAATAATAAATAGGCTTTGATGATCACTTACATTAATGTGAGAATTAGGACAAGCATAAACAGATGATATATGAGCAGACGGACCACAGTCTTTCCATTTTTTTAAAGTCCCTGTTCATTTCTTCACAAATAAAGGGCAAGCAAAAGAAAGCATCACAGAGACAATCTAGCAACTCACCTTGGACTTAGATAATCCTTTTGACTCTTTGATTGAGAAGCATCCCGAAATTGGAGAGAAGGGTGGGGACATTGGTGAGATTGGGCTCTTTGGCCCATGGGATAAGGACTGGGTTCTTTTAACTGCAGAGGACACCGCTTGTGCAAAGCGGGATGGGGTGCTGGGAGAGTATGGTTTCGGGGCTGCAAAGCTCCTAAATTTCTCCAGGCTTAACCCTAAGGTTGGCTCATTAGAAGACAAACTACTCTGCCTAGTCAAATGCATGACAGGCGCACTCCTTGCGCTATCCTCTTTAAGCCTCTGCTCAACAGGAGCACCCCCTACTGCCTCCTCTTGACATTGCAGAGGTGGTGGGAGAGGAGGGGGAGGCAGCATCCCTCTCTCTAGACTGCCTGGAACCTCCCTCTGGCCAGCCTCAGGACTGGCACTGAGGCTCCTCACCGCTGCCGAGGTTACATAATACCCAGGTGTTCTTTTGTGCTGTGTCAAGCGGAAAGAACCTGGCTTAGGTTTAGTTGCGGGTGGAATTTTCATCTCCTTGACCTCTGCTGGTGAACCTGCTTGGAATCCCCCATTAGTTGGGGAGGTTATCTCATCTTCAGCTGCAGGTAAAATCGTTGGCGTTGCGGGCGAGTGGTCGGGCTCTGTCATGCTGCCGTTTACAGTGCTTGGGCTGCTAGTAGTGCTCTCAGACAGTGGCAAGTCTTCCCTGGGTGTGGCAGACTGGAGTTCTGTTGGTTCCGTTGAGACCTCTGGATCCCCCTTCTGTGCTGTGCAGTCGTCAAGTTGAAGAGAACCGATATCTGTTATTTCACTCTCCACAGCCATTGGAGGTGACTCCAAGGTCAGCTCCACTTCAAAGTATCTCAGTTTCTCCAGAGATTTCGGAGGCACGATGGTGTATGTAGTCATCCCCACCTTGGGAATGTAGTCCCTGGTCAGCTCGTTGGAAGGCTTCGGCTTCGGCTCCAAGTCTGCGGCGTAACAGGGAGCTGGCTTTGTTGTAGCAGGGGCACTCTGTGTCGATGCCTGGTACGGAGAGGTGTCAGAGATGTGAGATAAGGCAGGTTTGAGGTCAGGAGGGTTCAGCTCCTCTGTGAAAGTGGCCATGTCTCTCTTGTGGCCCACTGATCCAGAGTCAGGTGGCTCAGCGGAGGAAGGCACTTGGTCCACTTCTTGCTGTTGTTGCGAAGGCACCTGGAGTGGCGTGAAATCTGTCTGCACCTGAGCATCCTCTCCAGGGGGGCGCGGTGTGCTGGTGGCCACGGGCCTTTCTAAGCCGCCGTGCTCCTCCCAGGGGGTTTCGGTGTCTGCCTGAATGGAGGCCTGTGTCTCTGCATCCTGAGTTACGGGCTGGGCTGCTAGGCCAGGGGACCCACAGCATACACTACTGCATTCACCATGTGCATTTTCACTTGTAGACACTTCACACTTAAGCGGCTGGCTTATTTTCTCCTCTTGGCATGGACTGCTCTCTGTGGAGATCAAGAGCATACCAGTTTATGATTTAGGACAAACTGGTTTTGATTTGTAAACAGAGCAGTTTAAGTCCAAGAAAATATTACACCCACAATATTTCTCAGTCATAAACAACAGAAATATGCATACCCACCAGTATTTGCCAGTTCAGATGAGTTCATCTCAGTAGCTGGCCTTGAATCATTGTGCACTGCATAATTATTCACTGTGTTCTGCCCTAGTCTGTCAAAAACAGAGAGCATTAAAAGCATTGCAAACACCAAAGAATGCAAAGCATGACATAGCCTTGGGAAGCCTTACTAGAGTTCGTACTTGCCATCTGAGGACAGATCACAAGACTGATCTTCCCCGGTGCCCTCAGTGGGTGGCGAGCTCAACATCTCAGCATCTAGGGCCGGGGAGTCCAAAGAGACATCTGCTGACAAGTTGAGACTGCTGTCATCTCCCTGTCTGTCACTCACAGTGCCAGAGATTACAGAGGCAGTTGTCTCTTCCTGCTCCATAATCTCTTCCAGTGTGATAGTCGCTGCCCCGCCTGTAACACAGCAGCAGAAAGGAACTCACCAAGGGCATTCTCTATGAAATACATCATAGATTCCACGACGGGTGAAATGTTGGTAGAGTACCAATAGATTATTTTATACCAAATTACACCCATGGTGTGGTTGGTAAACTTGCACAGCAATCAATAATAAAACACAAGATACTTGTGCCCTAAAGACTCTTGTCGATACCTCCTGTTATTGAAAAATGTTTCACAGCCAGTCACAGGCAATATCCAACATGACTTGATTGACAAAAATGCCTACATGTAATCTATATTCACTAGCCGGTATTTTTAGTACCTGCATCATGTAGGCTACAAAGTGAAAAAAGTAACGTTGTGTTATTGGTATGGAAGGCATCAGTATTGGTATAGAACGTATAGAGCAACTCTGAAAGTAGGTCAATCTTTATATTAAAAAGAGCTAGTTGGTATTCTCAATATACACATCACCACTCAGAGGTAAATACACACAACTTTTCCAATAAGCACTTCTGACAAGTGAATTCCACTTAATGAAGGCATCTTTCACACCCCATATTCCGAGGTCTATTTCTTCATTCAGCACTTCAAAGACCACTGCAGAGGAGCAGAGAGCAGAAGGAATATCCAAGGCTGCTTAAAACAAGCTGGAGCTTCTCGCTGGGTTAAGTATGTGATCTCTATCTAAAGTGAGCAGCATTGAGATGTTGGAGAAACAGAGAGAGACAGTGATCTTTCTCTGTGAAGCTGGATCTCTCTATGAAAACTCTGCAGCAGCAGGAGGGGTGATGATGTACTGTATATATGCAGAGAACAGTCAAATCATCAGGACGACACCTTTTATTAACGAGATCTGGGAGATTTGCTGCTAGCAAAGTTAGCAATAGCTAACAAAAAAGGTATCTATGCATTACTCTGTATGACACAACGAGTAAAGAGAAAACAAGAAACTAAAGGACACATCTCATACAAGACAGTAGCAAAACTCCCCAAAAAGATTGCGTTTTAAAACACAATAAGATTAAAAAAATAAATAAATAATGTAAAATAAAAAAAACTGCATACCTCCAGGGAATATCTTTGTAGAAGAGGGACTGAGTGCCTGTCTATAGATTGCAATGCCTGATTGGAATGCACTTTTCTTTTTGTCTTCTTTTTTTTCTTTTTTTAAACAAGCTAGAATTCAGCCTAATCTAAACATGTAAGTGCACTTAAAACCTAGTTCCCATGTTTATCCCTCCTAAAAATTTATCCTCAGATATAACCTGTGCATTTTTACAGAAACAGCCAGAGTAAGGCACCATAAAAGAAAATAAACAAATAAATAAATGAGCACCAGTATATATTAAAACTAATCAATCAATCAATCAATCAATCCATCAGTCAATCAGCACAAAAAACTGCAGTTCAAAGTTCATATGGCCTAGATATTCACAGGAATACAGAGAAATCTACAGAATATGGAATGTGTACACAGTAACAACACTTTAGTCTATGAGTGTATATCAGAACATAATAATAACAATAATAACTTAGGTAAAAACCAGAAATCACATTTAATGTAGCTACAGTGTTTGTACAAGCATGGAATGATTGACTTCCAGCTAGCTGATTTCAGGAAATCTGTATTAGAAGAAGAGCAAAAGGAAAGAATAGGGGTGGAATATACCGGTAGAAATGATACACCTGTAGACCCATTTCGTTTCTACCAGATGAGTAAACAGGCATGTGATTTGCAGCCATAAATACTTCAGTCAAGCAGAAATATCACAGTTGTGAAAAAGTTGTATATGTGTTGCACAATATGAATATTATACCTTATAATAATTGCACTGTTGAGACCCTTTGCAAGACCTCTTCTAGCCCTAAAACACTTTTAGATGGTATTACAAGAAAAACAAATACATCATGACATGACATCTGGGCCATATCGCCCACCCCTCGGAAAGGACATAGAAAGTTTGCAGCAAGAAAGAGAGACAGACAGCACATGTAAATACAATGGACGAATAGCAGGAAAAGAGAGATGGAAAGCTGGCCACCGTTGGGAGAGGATGATATGCTTGAGGGCTGAAGAGATGAGAAAGACTGCACAGAGCAGGTAGAGACAGATGGAAGAAGGAGCAGCAGTGCCCTACAGACTCTTATTCACATCCCAATGACGACACAGAGTCTGAAAATATAAAGATAGGAGCTACTTAATAAAATCATCTTTCATTTTATGACTACCATGCTACATGACCAAGATCATAACTGGTAACTATGACACAAAACCCTGAAGCTCATTGCAAACAGACTGTATTCCATTGTCGTCACTGCTATTAATAAAACAATGTGTTAAAATTACCACTAGGAGGAGCAAGAGTCAAATAAAATGATACATTTGAGCTCCAAAGCCTGAAAGCACAGGCTTTCTACAGCATTCAAATTGTTGACTTTGAGGCCAAAGTGCAAACGTCCAAAGACCTCAATCTAGCAGAATGATAATCAAAGCTGCAGATGAATAGAGAAATGTAAAAAAAAAAAAAAGATTCAAACCTTGTGAACTGCCATCTAGAGAAGGTTTGTCTTGGACAACAGTAGGTGATGTGGGGGGTGGAGGAGCCTTGCGCTTGGTTCTCTTCAGGGATGACTCTGCAGAGGACCCTCGACTTAAACCACCACCAGACATCTATATAGCAGAAGAGACACACAGAGATTTATTCAAATCATTAATCAGAGGCAATCCACCTGACCATAAAAATAATTCAGACAATCGATATTCATAACAACTCAACACTCACTTTCCTCTACAGCTGCAAGGATACTGTCTGCAAATCCTGCTACAGTGCTGGATGTAGACTGATACTGAATGTACATATGTAGAGGGTTATGTATGGTCTCATTTCAGTCTTGCACTATCTCTTATGCACTATATGCGAGGTAGTTGGGTAGTCTAAGCACCATGTGTGTCTAAGCACCTGGGTAGTCTAAGCACCATGTGTGTCAGAATGCATCGTGACACTCACTGTTCTTGGCCAGTTAAGTGTTTCTGTATTGTGATCCTGAGATATTTTAAGCTATCAAGAGGTCAGAACTGTTCTCGTGTCAATAACCTGTCCACTCACCTGGTCGCTGTCCTGCTGGGCCTCCGGGGCAGAGTTGATCCTCTGGCGGATGCTGAGGTCTGAGGGGCAGCTCTGGGACACCAGGATGGGGGGCTGGGGTGCACGTCTCTTCTTTGGCACATCGGTGGGAATGGTGGTGGAGTTGAATGGAGAAGAGTGCGTGCTAGGCAAGGCCATGCTGAGAGGTCGAGGCTTGCTCACCAGGACTGGGGAAGCCGGAGCACTGGCTGTCGTTGCCTTTAAAAGAGCAAACATCCAATCAGATATCATGATAAGAGGACTGTTTCCATGAAACACAGTGTGCGTCAGCCAATGATAGGCCCAGGAAAAGCAACCTCCTTCTCTACGAAGGGACTGATTTGATGATGCATGTATCTTTGCATAAACATTCTCTCAAACATTTACCTGTTCAGATTTCTTCTTGCTTCTTCTGAACATGCTGAACATGCCTTTATTCTCCTTTTCTTTCTGGTTTTTATCTTTGCCTGGTGTAACTGTATCTGTAATAACATTATGACATGACGTCAGAGATTCTGAGATTCTATGTGATATATTGTAGTTTATAATGAACACAGTTTGATTGGATTATGTTAGAAATTAAGAATCACCGGTGCGAGTTGGTGAGGATGGGCTCACAGGTGAGGCAGGCCGGTCTGCGAAACCTACAGATTTGAGAATGAAAGGATGGGAAGTTTCACATACAATAGCAATTCATAAGATGAAGAGGTACAAACACACAGAGCATAAGGTCATGCTAGGCTATAGCTGCAATCATACCCCTGTTGCTGCTAACGCTGCATATATTGGTCACTTGATCTTGAGTTGGAATATCAGATATGATAAATCCCATTTAATACAAATACAGCATTTGAATGGACACCCTGTGATTCAGAGTATAAACAGTTGAAATAGTTTATTTTAGAGGTGTATTTTATGACAGATAACAGCTGGGACTCAACAGATTATAGACATGGACATCTCTTAAAGGTGCAGTATATAGTTTTGGGAGTCAGAGAAGTGAAAAGATTCTAAGCTATATTTTCATAATTGAATAAACAAACTGTCCTCAGAAGAACACTGGGTCCTGGAACACTGAAGCTAGAAAGCAACCTGAAACATTATTGTTTCACTGTTGTTGTTTACAAAGGCACAGCCCACAATTTTGTATGTAAACATATCGTAGGTTTGGTTTACAGTGCCTCACAAAATGTTGTTTTGTCTTATGATGACATACGGTAGGTGTATTTCCCTGCAGGAGTTCTCTACCTGCCTCCACCAGGGCCCTTAGGCTGCGACCTACCAACACCTTGGATATGATGTACTTCATCCCTTGTGCTGTGTGTTAGAGTGAGTTCACCTGTAGGACCCAGTCAGGTGCCAATGACCTTGGGTGTTGTTGGGTAGGGAGCGGGCATGTCACTGGAGTTGTCAAGTGGGCATCCCCCCCATCGCAGATGTATCACTGAGTCTTACCAACAACACCTCGAGAAGGCTCAACAGTGAATTCCAGCATCTTGGAACAACCCTCCACTCCACCCACTCTCAGAAGACAACATACAATGTGCAGTGTCAACAACAATAGTGGGCAGGAGGGGGGATGGTTAATCTATTAAAGGAACACTCAACCAAAAAAATAAAGCTGATTTATTATGCTCATGTTCTGACACATATCCCAAAACTATACACTGTTTTGTAGAAATTAATTTGGTTTGAGAGTTATTGAGTTCAAGAGTTGGAATATGTGATGTCATTGTGATGTCACATATTCCAGAGGTATTAAATAGGCCTACAGCTCAGTCAAATGATGAGAATGATAAGTGCTTACCTTTCATGTCCCTTGCATAGACCTCCCTTATTGCATAATCATTGAGTGAATGGGATAAGTCCAACGGACCCTGTGATTGGACATCCCTTAATAGAATCGTTGTCTCAACATCAAATTCACATTTCTCACAGATGGCCGGTAAAAGTTCCCGCAGGGGGATTCGAGGGTTGACTCGTAGAATAGTTTTCTGAGTCTTCTTATAGTTTATCACCATCCGAACAGTTGCCTAGAAAATACAATGTGTGTCATTTTAAAATACGACATGTTTTTAAAAAAAAAATATCAAGTGAGAGATGACATATGAGATAACACTTGACAGCTTGGATGATAACTATAACTATAACAAAGATTAGTGAAATTAGAATGACTGTGTTCCCACTACAGCTATCATGATAAACAAAGCAGTAACTGCAAATAATATTTTGGAAAAACAATGCATATTTATTGTTACAGATATCATTTATAGCTTTAGTGCTATGTGTGATGGTACCAGTGTTGTATTCGACACCACCTAAAACCAAGTCAATACCAATACCAGAGCTCATGTCAGTCCAATTGAAGCTCATGACTGTAATTTTGTTGGTCTGCTGTGAAATGGGGGGCTAAAATGTACACACACAAAAAAGAAAAAAAAGAAGCCATTTTAGCACAATACAATTAGATAGTGGCTATAGTGTGTGTGTGTGTGTGTGTGTGTGTGTGTGTGTGTGTGCGTGTGTGTACCCATACTCACCAACCACTAGCCACTAACGAACACAAAATAAGCATGTAATTCGTGATAAGCTGCGACCAGTGAATTTCCTGGAAACGCAGCCTAGAATCTGTTTTATCACACAGCCTAGAATCTGTTTTATCACACAGCCTAGAATCTGTTTTATCACACAGCCTAGAATCTGTTTTATCACACAGCCTAGAATCTGTTTTATCACACAGCCTAGAATCTGTTTTATCACACAGCCTAGAATCTGTTTTAACACACAGCCTAGAATCTGTTTTATCCCACAGCCTAGAATCTGTTTTAACTAGCAACTAGAAACGACAACTTTGGGAAACCGATGGTCAAAACAACAGACAGAATACACTATTGGAATTATATACTCATGATTACTTGACTCAACACTGTAGTATTCCAACAAGAATGAGAGCAGTCGGTTGCCATCTGCAACCTCACCAATAGATGCCGCTAAATAATACATACTGGTCCTTTAACTTTACTACCACTTGTATTGTATCTACCCTTGAAAGATTATTACAGGAGCGTCATTCTTAATTATTCAAAAAAGTTTGTAATGCATCTACATGTATAAAACTGCTTAGCTAGCTCATTATCCTTGTAACAAAGATATATGTAGAGAAAATGAACTTCAAATGCTAATTTAGAAATAAGCAAGCTAATACAAACAAGGTGATTGTCTGCATGACTGGCACACTACCATGAATGACTTGGGCGTGTGCAAGAAAGCACACAGAAAAATGTGGCATTATACTAGCATTGGTCGCAGCTAAAATGCCTCTCATTCACCACTGTAATTGTGACTTCTGTGTCTCCGCTTTTCAAGATAGCGGCTCGCTCGTAAACATTCTCTTTTTCCACCTAAACAGTTCATTAAAATATGTTTCTGACAACATTCATATTCATTCATATTTGATCTGCAATGCCTAGTTTGACAGTTTGATCTGAATTTAGTGAGCCAGATGCCTCCAGCATGCGCACTCCGGCGTGGGAAGCAGCAGCTCATTTGCCTTTAAAGCTACAGGCACAGAAACAGCCTGTTGAGAACAGGACTGAAACAGGGGGGTATAGAGGCATGCTAGAATGCATAGTCTGAGTGGTATTTTCAACAAATATTTTGGGGACCTCAGAGACCTATATTAACTTGTTGAAAAGGAGCATAATATGGCCCCTTTAATAGCAAATGCCTACAGTGACTGCCAGCAAAATGTCTCAAGTGTGAGTTGTACCTCAGGCATCTGTGGCCCAGTCTTCTTGCTCTTGTCCTCCACCCCTTTAGGTTTCAGCAGGATTTTCTCTGCCTCCAGAGTCCCTATCAGAGCGTTGGGCTTGAACTTGATGTGGTTTCTGTTGGTGGTGACTAACTCTAAGGTGTGGCTGGATGGGCTCAGGTGATACTTGGCACAAAGCATCACCAACAGGTCCATCAGGGGTTTGCTGAAAGACACAGCACACAGGAAGAAATTATAGTACTTAAAGGTCAAATCAGTGATCCAAACATAAACAAATTGGTAGCCCCACCACCAAAAATAGAAAATAGGAATGGAGACATGTTTTAGTTCTGTATTGATTGACTGAGCTATTGAGCTATTGCTATACATTGGTAATGTTTGTAAAACAGAGTTATATTCTGACTTACGTTAGGTTAAGAAGGTTTCAAAAAGCTTATTTTTCATCTACAAATCAAACTCATCAATAATTAGTGAAACCCCACACTTTAAAGGGAGGAATTGTGGTAAAAGCTGGTTTAGTGCCAGTTGCACAATGCAAAGTACAGTAGGACTTCCTTGTTAAACCAATTAGGGCTTTGATGAAAGATGATCTGACATGCTTGATGAAACAGTGGAGAGGAAACGACCAGGAAGAAAATACGCCAAGTCATTTGTTTGCTGTTAGCATGATAATTATGTTACTGAGGTGAGTTAAAAAGAAAGATAACATAAATTCTGAATGATGATATCCCTCATAGCATTTTTTGCACAAATATGTATATACAGTACTGTGCATTTTGTATTGTGCCCGGTATTTAGTTCAGAGATTCATATACACCAAGTCATATGCAGAAGGCATGCTACAGTACAGTAGCAACAGTATCCACACAAACCTCCACAACAGTTTAAAATGTCTGGTAACTGAGAAAGCTTTAGAAATAATAATGCTGTGTTCACTGTACTCTGCAGGTCCTTTGAACTGAAGAAAGAAGGCGAAGAATTTGATGCTTAATCCTTTTATATTAAATTGGTCTCAATCATTTCCTAAGAGGGCAAGGGGCACGAATGCTTCCAAAGGAATGTTTGTGACTTGTGTGCATTGTGAGAACGGGACAATGATATCTTAAGTAAAGTTTGTTGATGGAAATTCTGAGCTGTGTGTGTGTGCATGTGTGTGTGTGTTTGAGTGGATTCCTAGGACACAAAGACCTTGTTCTGAAAAACCTCCCTGACGTGGAGATGTGTTGACACATGCTGATCTGATTAGATGGTGTGTAGTCAAGACTTGAAATCACACATTGTTGCATTTAGTATTGAGTTAAACCTTGAAATAAGACAATAATATTGTATGAATCCTCACCGCTGTGCTATCATTCCCTGTTAGTCAGCGAAGTCTAGTAAAATGAAGCTCACACACTGTTAACCAAAACCACAGCTTCGGCTGCTCCACCTATCTGACTCACTTCAACGGGAATAGAACTGTGTAAGGATGATGTAACATGGTATCCCATGATACTTCACTTCAAATGAATGACATAATCGATGGAATAAAGTGATAAGTCTTTATGAATACATAACTCAGATTTCCTGACACATAATGCAATTTTCCCTCAGATATTATTCCATGAATTGATAATGAATACAGTGTTTGTTGAAACATGTGTAGCGCTGCTGTTGGGTGAAAACCTCATGGCTCCAAAAGAAATGAAAACCTCATTTCCAGGTTGACACCCATGTATTTTGAATGTTATACGTTCGGTTTTTAATGGGTTTCATGGGCCCTTGGGCCACAAATTTGCTCACAATATAGAGGCCAAAGGCTGGGTTGGGTTTCAACACTGTGACACGCTTAAGTCATCCCTTATAACAGTACAATCAGCAGATATTGATACCAGGTTGGTGCTAGCTTGCGTCATGGGGCTCTCGGTGCCCCGAGTCACTGCTTGAGGAGAGGGCATTGCCACCAAGGTTGCTGGGGCAAGGGGCCGGGGAGCATTACCTACAGCTAGATAGATTCTGTATTGTCCTTCAAGAGAAATGTGTTGCTACAGTCTGTACAGTGCCTCACATAATTACATAAATACAGTATACATCTACAACATATCTACATGAAAGACATCCATACAGGATACATCCACATTTATGCACACATACCTACAGCATATACATGGCACATGTACACATGACAGTTACCGGGATATTTTGTTTAGTGATGCTATGGCAGAGGGGACAAACCTCCAGGCCAGGAATCTGTATCTGCGACGAGATGGAAGCAGTGTGGCTCTGAAGTGTAGGAGGCTCTGCTGGCCTTGCTACACTGTTACTCAGTATTTTCTTACCTTCCTCTACTTTAGCCAGCTTCGCTGTCATTTTGTGCCAATCTTCTCCAAACAGTCAGCTATATGAGATGGCACCAAACAGCAGGTCACACTCCACCTTGGCTTTGAGCTGTTGAGAGGCCAAGAAGAGGTGGCTCTGCAGTATGACAGCACTTGCTTTGCCCCGTCCCAGAGTAATGGCCTGTATCTTGGTGAGGGGCATGTGTGCCACCAGGTTAATCTCCTGTGCATCTGTGTCTTTCCTGTCTTTCATCAGCTCACGCAAGTAAATAGACAGCAAGCCCACAGTGCTCGTTGCCGCCCCCACCTGAGTCATGAGGCGAAAAATCTTGTCATTAAACTCCGCTGACACCTTGTGAGAGGTAGGGGCCATGACTGAACCAACTCTTCTTCTAGGCAAGGAAGACCTTGGCTCATATGGTCCAGGAAGCCTTCAACCCAGGAGATTGTTACGCCGGAGATGACTCGAGCTGAAGTTCTGGATCTGGGTTGATGCAGCATCCTTTTGTTGTTGATGAATTCTATGGGGCCAGTATTGTAGCACAATTATTTGCAAATGTGTGTGGAGAGTTGAATAACTGTATCTCAACCCGTGTGTGCGTAATCTGATCTGTACACAGATCTGTAAAAGCGTACACAGATCTGTAAATGCGCACATAGATCTGTAAAAGCGTATACAGATCTGTAAATGTGCACATTGATCTGTAAATGTCTATATCATCAGTTATAACTCAGACTCAGTCTTTTTATACGTGATTTTTGCTATACTTCTGCCGGCAGAGCTCTGTAAATGCGTATTGCGATTTGTCTGTAAATTTGTCCCCTGAGCTGTCAGGCTGCGTACCACTCTTGTCAATCATTGGCTGAAGGCGGGACAAATAGACCTGTTGGTAGACAGGCTGGTTGGCTCTTGCTGCTGTAGCAGCTGAGAAGAATGACAGTCTCTTCTAGACCACTAGCAAGTTGAGCGAGCAAATTTATCATAAAAATAATGCACAACACGGGGGCTAATTACCTGCCTCTGTGAAGTGCATTATTTTTCGATAACAGCACACCTTGGAGTGTGTTATCCCGCTTATACCATGGCCACTTGCCAAAGACAAAAAATATGTGCCATTTATTCATATTTTCCACATTAATATATAAAGAAATATGTTATTTATGCTTTGCTTACTGCTGACTTTCATTATAGTCCCTCTGCGCTACCTTAGCCACTGCTTGACAACCACCTGTCAATTGACTGATGCCAGCTGATAATGACCCAGAAAGCTAAGTTTATGCGAGCAAGCCTCTCTATCAATAACTTTGCCTATGGTTAACAAACAGTGAATATGATCTGACAGTATGTTTGACGAAAACACTGGCTTGCTAGCCAGACATCTCATTGTCCCCAAATCAATAAATAAATCAAATATGCGTGGTAGCTATCACTGTAGTCATAGCCATAAGTACATTCATTGTTGCGAGTTGAATTGCAAGGATGGGATGTGCCATGATAAGTGAAGGGATTATGCAAATCCAGGAATAAATTGCCTCTCTCCACATACCAATCTGCTTTGCTAGCTCTATCTTGAAAAAAGAATAATCGCCCAAAACAATAATACTGCGTGGGTAATCGCAAAATAACTATACGTGCGTAACACAGTGCAAAACAATTCATGATGGTGTTTGATGCAAGCGCACTGATGCCAGAGCGCTCTCGGCTGAATGTAGCAAGATCTACCATCTTTTTGGCGAGATGTATTGTGTCCTACCTAGTCAGCAACCTTGTTGTAAAACTTGCCCCAGATACATATACTTAACGTTACTTGAGGCTATGACTGACAGTGATATAGAGCTACCACGCATATTTGATGTGAAAAAGGTTATTGATTTGGGGACAGTGAGATGTCTGGCTAGCAAGCAGGCCTTTTTGTCAAACACACTATCAGATCATATTCACTGTTTGTTAACCATAGGCAAAGTTATTGACAGAGAGGCTTGCTAGCATAAAGTCGAAACATAATGCACATCCCTCCAGCCAATCAGAATCGAGTATTCACCCAGGCCATGGTATAAATAAGAGCTCAGGGCAAACAAAACCTGGAGTTACAGACAAATCGCCACACACATTTACAGATCTCTGCCAGCAGAAGTGTAGCAGAAATCACATGTAAAAAGACTTTGAGAGGCCTGTCTGAGTTGTAACTGATGATATAGACATTTACAGATCTGTGTACGCATTTACAGATCTGCGTATAGATCGGATTACGCACACACGGGTTGAGATACAGTTACTCAACTCTCCACACACATTTGCAAATAATTGTGCAACAATACTGGCCCCATAGAATTCATCAACAACAAAAGGATGCTGCATCAACCCAGATCCAGAACTTCAGCTCGAGTCATCTCCGGCGTAACAATCTCCTGGGTTGAAGGCTTCCTGG
>OMKL01051590.1:1774-23276 GCA_900302295.1 Parasudis fraserbrunneri
CAGCTGGCTGTACTCCCTCTGCTCCTCTCTCTGGAGGAGCTTCAGCGCCTGCAGCTCCTGCCGTCTACATGCACGCACACGCACACACACACACACACACACATGCACGCACGCACGCACACATATACATGCACACACACACACACACACACACACACACACACACACACACACACACATGAACACATGCAAGCACACACATACATTATTTATATTTTGATAACAGTATGATATCAGATATTCAGATGATCAGCTGGTTGCAGTAGCCTATATCATCAGTCTTGATGGAGCATCCTCTTAATTCTATGCTTCTGTAGCCTAAGTGACATTTATTTTGTCTGTTGTTGAAAACACTTGCATGAAGAGAAAATCCAGCGGACCTGTGGGAACGGATCTGTAGTTCTTTCTTGTCGTTCTCCCTGACGACCTTAGATGTGGTGACGCTGACCTCCCGGCCATCCACTAGAAACCTGCGGGTCTTCTTAACTGTCTTCCTGCCAGGGACCAAGGCCTGAAATACAACACCACAGTCAAAGATCAACACCTTGTTCTGTCTTCTGCATGTCACACTGATGAAATACTTCACACTTGCTTTAGCACAAGTCTAAAATGACACCAAATATGACTTATTTAACGACTCATCGGGGGAAAAAAGGTTGTCAATGTTGTCACAAATCTTAACTCACCCCAATTTGTCTTGCCATTGATGGATGGCCCATTGGAGTTTCTGCTGTTCCACTTTGATCTTCAAGGACTGTCATCTTTGATTTGTTATCTGTGATGTGGTGCCACTTCCCATTTGATATTGTGTTTAGCTGCTCTGGCTCTGTCGATGCTGTCTGATCTGACTTTGATAGCTCTAGGTCTGTTGATTCTGATTTTGGTAACTCAAAGTCTGTTGATGCTGTCTGAGCTGAGTTTGACTGCTCTGGCACTGTTAATACTGTCTGATCTGAGTTTGACAGCTTGTGGTCTGACACTGTCTGATCTGAATTTGATCGCTTTAGGTCTGTTGATACTGTCTGATCTGATTTTGATAGCTCTGGGTCTGTTGATGCTGTCTGATCTGAATTTGGCAGTTCTGCTGATGCTGTCTGAGCCGATTTTGACCGGTCTGGTTTGGCTGTTTCTGTCTGAGTTGAGTTTGACTGTTCTGTTGATACTGTCTGAACTGAGTTCGGCTGATCTGACACTATAAAATTGTCCCCATCAGGCATAATGTCCCCTTCACACTGCTCAACTCCTTGAGCATTGTTTTCTTCTGTTGTTCCATTCTCCTCTCCAATTAAATGTTCAACCACTGTTAGATCAAGTATTTCTTCCTCCATTTCTGTTCTCTCAGTGTTTCTGTTTAGTCTACTCTCAACACCTACGGTTTGGATATCAGAAAAAGAAATATCACATTGTTGCGCAGCGGTCATTTGCATTTCTTTTGTTTGCTCTGACAGAGTCTCGTCTACATCATTGATATCAGATGTGGCCCTCTGATATTCCAAGTCTTTGTCTATCACATCAGTATCTCTGAGTATTCCTTCTTCGCTTGCCTCCTCCACCACCCCTCTCTTAGTCTTTCTTTCTTCATTCAAACATGGTTGGTCCTCCTCCCCCAATCCCGCCTCCTCTTCACTCAGGCTCTTCTCTTCAACCTCTATATTTATTGGCTTCTCCCTCTTCTGTCCGGATAGGTCCCTGAAGGCTAAGGTTTGCATGAGATGGCCAGCTGTCAGTGTTCGAGAGGATAGAGAAAGACATGCTGCATGTTCAATGTCCTTTATGGTTTTCTGAGGAAACTCCAAAGCCAGGGCCAAGACCAGCAGACTGTGTGTGGGGGGCTGATGAAGCTTCTCTACTGCCCAGCGCTCTGCCAGATTGGAAACAGCAGTTTGGAGGGAACAAACCACCTCAATAACTGGGGTTTCACTTGTATTCTTATCACTGTCTTCTTCAATGAAGTTCACACAATTGTCTGTTTCTACTTTAGCTGCTGGTGAACTCTCTAGTATGGGTGTACACTCTTCAAAATCAGGTTCAAGATTTCCAACCTGAAAATCTCTTGTATCTTTTTCTTCCTGCCCTCTCAACTCTCCCTTCTTACTGCCTTCACAATCATCTGTTTCAGTTAAGGAGTGCCTGATTCTTTCATCCAAGCTTCCATTCTCCGGCTTCAAACCCACCTCCTGCTCTGATGCTGCATCTGCTGCTGCTTTTCCATCTGATTGGCTAACGGGACTACTCTGTGGGCTCTGGGTGGTTGGGGTAGGCTGTACATCCCCTGCGAGCCCAGTCTTGCAGCGCTGAGAATTGGCAGTGAAAAAGGAGAGGAAGCTTCCGGGAACAGACAAACGCCTTCTCAGTTTGCTCTTGTCTGTGTTGTTGGTCCGCCTCCTCGGCACTTCTGTTTCCCCGTCTTTTAGCGGTGTAACAGGAGGGCCTTGGTCCGTGTTGGAGGTACTTGTCCGGTTCTCTGGAGGTGGTTCTATAGGTGGCTTTTCCTCAGTCAGCTTGTGCTTGGTGGGGCCGGCCCTCTCTGGGCTCTCAACAAACAAAGTTTCATCCAAGGAACCATGGAAGTCTATAAGGGACTGTGGGAGGTAAGGACAGGACAGAGAGTATTAGAACTATTTTAAGGCTTGAACATAACCCGAGAAGCTCCGACATACTGACAGAGCTTGCAGTGAATATATATATATACATATATATATATTTTTTTACAATTAACTGAATTCTAGTGCCCATTGTGTTACTTTTTAACTCAACACCATACCGAAGTTTCCTCCATGACTTCTGCTTTGGCCTCTGCGATGAGTTCTCTGAGGGTTTGACTAGATCGACCTGCACATGGGAATGGGTGGGCTAGTAGCTGCTGAGTCCCCCAGCGAGCCTCTGGGTTCTTTTGCAGCACCCTCCTTAGGAAGTCTTGGAAATGGGATGACCTGAGGGGGCAAGGCAGCAGGCATGGAAATCACTACTTAGCTAGCCTTTAGTAACTATTTGACTTTGAGATTGGTCAATTGGTATCATTAGTTGTGAATTACTAATTAGTGCCATTTGCTTGAGGCTGGTTCACTTGCTTTAAAAAAGAAAGAAATGCTGAATAGCATTCTTGGCATGCAAACCTTAGATTAGAGCAGTTTTAAATATGATTAGGTTGACACCTAAAAGGGTCCATGTCTTGACTGAAGATTTTGATCAGATCTCACCCCAATCAGACTATATGAAACAGATTTGGGATCCAACATCTTAATTTTTCGGAGAGGCTTTTGAAGCGCACCGTAGTCTACAAATTGTTGTCTGAGATGGCAAAATGTGAGTGTTATTATTTAAAAAAATAAATAAAATAAAAAGTTGTAGCATTGAAGCCATGCCCTAACCATCGGCGTGGGTTACTGAGGGTGGGTGGTGGGGACTTGGTAATCTTCAACAGAACCCTCATGGGGTTGAGGGAGTGGTGTGGAGGCTCCATCTCAGCCAATTCTATTAGAGTGACCCCCAGGGACCAGACATCAGCCTTAGGGCCATATGGGTTCTCTTTAGACGTTTCGCACAGGATCACCTCAGGGGCCATCCTGGACAGGAGAAGACACAACCAGACCAAACAGACATACAAAAAGATGGGAAGATGGACAAACGGTGAGATGAGCAGACGGACAGATGCTCAAGAATCAAGACAATCTTGGTATATTTGTTCCATGCTCATTATAAGCTCTTGTTGTAATCATAGTGACACATCTCATTTGAATAAAGTAGCCAGAAAATATATGAATGCTACACTGGTTATTAACAAGCATGACACAGGCAACAAATGTTTAATTCCCTACAGATTTATGTTTCGTCAACACTTGATTGATTCTTGATTTTAGACATACAGTTAATTGAAAGAGCAGTTTTACCCACCAGTAAGGGGTTCCAATGAATGTAGCTCTCCTCTCCAGGGTGTGTGTGTTTTTTGCAGACACTCCAAAGTCCGCTAGAAAATATACAATGGAGAGTTTTGGGAGTGGCTCTTCCAAACTTCTTATAGCCTCTTTGTTTCTTCAATATATCTATATGTCCAACAACCTCATAAACCATTTGGATTTCAAAAACCTCACATTTCATTTTTCAATGTCTTACTGTATGTCCAGCGTTGTCGACACTGAAACTAACTTAGACAACCATTCTCATTGGCTAGACTTTCTCCAATGTGCAGAGCTTATACTGCATATACTTAAGATGGACTGTAACCTAAATTCTAAAAAGTGCCGCCATTTTGATGTGGCTTGGACTCCTATGTGGACACCAGACATAGTTTGAAACTGGATGTTTGACAGAGAAGACTGAATCCGGTATGCCCTGTATATCACATATACCCAGTTTGATGTGTCCCTCCATGGTGAGAAGGATGTTGCCTGCCTTCAGGTCTCTGTGGATGATGTGGTGCTGGTGAAGGTAAGACAGAGCCTGGAGAGTCTGACAACAGACCTCGCTGACCTGCTGCTCAGACAGGCCCCGCTCCAGCTCTAGAACACACACACATGTACACACGCACACACATACACACACACACACACACACACACGTATGTATACACACGCGCAAACACACATACACACACACAACACAATCATATACAAATAGGCATAAATACAAGCACAAAAAGAGTCACAAACACACAAAGGGTGTTAAATGTGGGAGACCCTGCAAACAGCAGCATGCATTAATCATAAACAACGTGAGTGTCGAACACATTTCACCTACCTTGCATTATGTCATCCAGGGCTCCTCCTGGGCAAAACTCCACCATAATCTATAAGACATGTGAGACAGAGCTGCTGTAATAACTGCAGAAGACATCCACTGAGGATGGATGTTAAAAGGGCAGTTCACCCCAAATTAAAAAACAACAACATATTTTTCGCCTTAGAGATGTCTGCCGTCACTCAAATACAATGGAGGTGAAAGCCACTCATTTTGTGGCACTCAAAGCACTGAAAGCACTCTGTGGCAGATATTTCCAAAACTAGGCAAATCACACCAAAACTATCTAGATCGATAGACAGCACTCCGGGTAAAGGGGGAAAGTATGTTGTTGATTTTTTGTTTTTTTTGGGGGGGGTGAACTGCCCCTTTAAAGATAGCCTTAATCACAAGAACAATGGCTTTTACATTTATTTGAATCAAGACTTGATACAATGGAATAAAGAGGTGGATGTGAGGTAGGCACCCAAACCAAAGACACACATTATGTCAGAATGGTTAGCAGTAGTAGTTGTAGGTTGTTAAAATGTCTCACCCACAGCCAACCATCAAAGTAGGTGGCATCCAGCAGTGCCAAGATGTTGCTATGACGACAAGCAGCCAAAATGTCAATCTCAGTGACATAGTCCCCGAGTTGCTCCTCACTCTGTACCTCCATCACTTTAGCTGCTGCGAGGACCCCACTTGTCTTATTCTGCACCTGAACCCAAATGCAAACATAAAGATTAGAACAGGTGAGGTTGGACAACGTGGGGATCAAAGGAATGATCGAAAGTAATCACTGTCTTCAAATTTGTTCTTAGAATTGACCATTGTGAAAATGTAGGTTAAATAAGACCAGTCGCATTGTCTTAGTTTTACATAATGCAATCTTTTAAATTTAATTTAATTATTAGTGCTGCTACGTCACAATCTCAATGCTCATAAAAACTGCAACAATTCACACAAGATAGAGTGAAAGAGAGCTGGGGGCAGAAGCTTCTTTTGGGCCAGACTTAAAACACACAGAACAATCATAGATACCACCTGACTATAGGAACATGTTCACAAAGAGGCCCTGCAGCAACACAGAGCAGTTCTATGCTAGCACTCTCCCAGCAGTTTGAAAGCAAATGGATTTATTATATTCAATCAAACTGGTAGAGCAGACATTCAACTTATTGTTGCAGAAAGAGCAGATGCACCAAGGCTTAGTTAAAGCAGGAAGCTCTCTTTTCAACCTTGAGGTTTGACAGGAAATCACCAAAACCACATGAACGTTTCAATGGAAGGGTGATTGTACGATGATTCAGTTTTAAAGTGTAAGTAAAGAATTTTGGACCCTTAGACCTATTTCCTATTTACAGATGATGTTGTCAATCAGTAGAGTCCTTTTTCAGCACAATTTGCTGTTCCTCATACTGGATACCTACAGCTCTGACTAGTTAGCCACAGTTAGCCACACTTCACTTTCACAGTGGCCCCATTAACTTTACATTAGTTTTGTGGCTAACTAAGGAGGAGCTGGATATCCAGTATGAAGCACAGCATGGTTTGTGCTGAGAAAGAACCCTTCGACAATATCAATGATGAGTAGGAAATAGAGCTACGGGTCCAAAATTCTGAACTTAGAAATTGATAATCATGATGTGTCCATTTTATTGAAGATATTTATTTCCCTCAACTGTTATGCGGTGGTACGCCCCTTTGACTTATGTTGAGTGTGGAGTTTATGGAAGTTGATCATTGATCATTAGATTCAGGACAGGACAGTAGTGCTGAGTTGGGTTCAGGACTATATCTAGAAGAGGAGCAGAGATTAGTACTAGGTTCAGGGCTAGGCCAATATCTAATAGAGGATCAGAGATTAGTACTGGGTTCAGGTCTAGGCCTACAGTATAAGGAGAGCAGAGATAAGTACTGGATTTAGGACTATGTCTATAAAGAAAGCAGAGATAAGTCCTGGGTTCAGGTCAAGGCCTATATGTAGAAGAGGAGCAGATATTAGTACTGGGTTCAGGACTATGTCTATAAGGAGAGCAGAGATCGGTATAAAAAAAAACAATCTGCCAACAGATTTAAACTGCACAGAAGCCAACAGCTCACAAAAGCAATTTCTGTCCCTGTGAGGAATTAAACAGTGTTTACATACTTCTTCTGATGTGTAATCGGTGTCATGTGAACAAACCACTTTTATGTTTTAAAATGTTGGGGTAACAGGACTTTTCTGACCTGAATATGTTTGGGAACCCCTGGTGTGTAAGGACAGAAGCATCTGGTGCAGGACCATGTCTACGCAGAGCACTGTTCAACGAGTGAACCAACCTTATAGACTTTCCCAAAGGCTCCGTCTCCCAGCTCTCCCTTGGTTTCCCAGCTCTCCTGAGGATCCACATCCCTCTGGAGGTTCTCATAGTGCTTAGGTCTCTTCTTCTCCACACCTAGACGGAAGATGCGCATTAGAAGGGAGGCCATCCCCTCCACCCAGATCTCCTGGCTGCTGCTGCCTTGTTCCACCTTCTTAGTCCAAAGCCAAAGTGGTCAAACCACAGCAAAGAACATCACCTCGCGGACATCCACCAATTGTGAATTATTTCAAGAAAAGAACTGCCTCACTGAGCCATTACAGTTCCAATGTGGGTGGGGATATCATTGTTGAGTGAAAGCTTTGACACTATTTTTGAGGCCCTTGACTTTGTCGTATCTGCACACTTACACAGGAAGTTGCAGTGCTTACCACATCCTACACACAGAATGACAACGAGAAGGTTGGCAATGAGATTTGTTTTTAGGACATCATATTTAGTTGATATGGAGATGTTATGGACAATTATATTCCAGGGTGAATTAAAGAGGGGAAAACTGCTCAATCCAAGATAGAGAATAAAGGACTTTTTGGCTTTGTTTATAAAATTTGTCATCTACAATAATGTAATCTACAGGGACTAGGCTGCAGCTGCATCACACAGGCAATATTTCACTGCTACCGGCTGTAGTTTCACCACACACAAAGAAGGGACTAATGTACATGGTTTTATGGTTTTGGATGGGACATTGTTATGATAAGAATGAACTCATTTATTGAACTACATATTATTATGATAGTATCACATTGGTTTTGATAAATTAATTCTCTCTATCCATTGAGATTTGAATGTTTAGTAACTTAACACAACATTGTGAGGTATATCTATAAGACTGCAAAAAGTACATGCTTACTCAATGTCCCTTAAAGTGAATGTGTACAGCCATGTCTAATTGTGGACTGGTGTTGGGTTTGTCACTAGTCAAAGTCAAATACAAAATACTAATTGGC
Organism: Parasudis fraserbrunneri; assembly: GCA_900302295.1. NCBI lineage: Eukaryota > Metazoa > Chordata > Actinopteri > Aulopiformes > Chlorophthalmidae > Parasudis > Parasudis fraserbrunneri. The sequence continues at coordinate 9,807 of OMKL01051590.1, forward strand.
ACAAATCCCATGAAATATATACGTAGATATATATGGACTACATGCATGTCATTTGACACCAAATGATCCTATCCACAGTCAGCCTCTATACTTACTCATTCTCTCTGGTGTTGGTCCAGGAACACCAAACTGTTTTTGTTTACCTGCTTCAATGAGTTCCCTACAGTAGCAGAGTTTTCTATAAATCCATTATCCACTACATTTTAGGTAGCAGTTCTTATCCAGAATGGCTTCCTATACATCCAAACAGTAGTGTAAGAAAGTAGGAAAAGGCATTTCCACCAGTGGGATTTCAATCTCACGCCCAATTTTAAAACTTTAATATTTGAACATTTGCTCTTTCCTTGAAATACACTGACAAGGTAAATCCAGATGAAAGTTCTTATCCTTTATTAATTTCACCATTAAACCCATTTACATTATGAAGGGGAGATTCAGATGTAGATGAGACCAATTTAAGAGGGATTTTTAAACCTAGAGATTACATGACATGGACAATTCAATGCTAGGAAGGTGTTCCTAATGATTTGTACAGAGTGTACATCAAAGCTATAGTAATGTAGGGTCAAACAAAAGCTGTGATTCTACAGATCACAATGACATACAGCTTTCTATGCTGATGTTGAGATTAAAGAAGTTCATTTTTCAATTATGTTGGCAACTTTATAAATCCACTTATCCATACTTAAGACCGAACAACCGAAGTCTTCGCCGTTGGGAAAAAACCCAAAACGTTTTATTGGCCTCGGCTGTCTGAACACTCTGTCTTCTTGAGCAATGTTCTTAACTGTAGGTTTAATTATAAACACTGAGCCATGGAGTGAGAGGACAGCTGCTATACTGCATCAATCTGTTTAAATGTCAACCCCACACGCCACCTCAGCCAAGGAAGGGCATGGTCCTGCAACACTGCCAAAACATCTCAGCTTAGGAATGGTATGGTCCGCCATCAGGGCAACCACGCCATCGCTGCAGGATTCAGCCTTGGATTATTAATATGGCCCCATACTATTACCTTTGAGGTTTTTGAATGTACTACATTTGAAAGTTTCAAATCTTTCTGAAAATAAATACATAAAAAACGACTATATTTGAAATGCAAACATGTAGTATTTCCTTCTTTCATGTGATAGGATCTCTTGAACACTTTTTTCCAAGTAAAATATGGTGGAACTGCCACGATTCAATGAAACATGAAAATCAACCTATCGATGAATAGTGTCCTGTTAGACCCTGATGTTTTAGCATAGAGGTGTTCAATATGTCTACAATTGTCACATGCTGAGTAAAATGGAGCATGGTACAGCATAGTCCATTGTTTATATTCACTAAAGAAGGCTTTAGGTAAAAAATAAATGTTGATTGTCAACAGCTAATCTTGTACAAGTTTCCAACTAGCAAAAAACATCTGACATTGACAATCGGGAAAAACACCACAGAACAGCAAAATTGATGAAATCATCATTTAATGTTTCATTTGTTTCTCATCCCAATTCTTTGGGAGGTTTCAGAAACAGAGGATGCTACATACTTTCATGGTATGTAAACCTTAAGTGAGGCAAAGATGTTTCTAGGGGATCCAACAGTCAACACGTGGGCCTCCTTAATAACCAATCTCCACTCAAAGACACATTTTGTTGGATGCCAGAAATGGTTCAGTTACAAGAGGGCCAATCATCTTAACAGTTATATTTTTCAAGAGGACAGTCATGAAATTGGGGGACTGTTAAATATACCATTTACAATTAAGTTAAGATATCGCACAAAAGTTAACAAGATGAAAATTCATGTGTGATCACCATACTACGGCCGATACCAAATAGTTTGGCTACTTATTACACTCACGTATCACTTCACATGCAAAGTCTGGAACTGATGTCACTGCAACCATTTTGGGGTCAAAGCTAAACCATTTCCAATGTTTTCACCAGTGATGGCTACAACAATTGATAAGAAAATGATATAGCTGGCCAGTTGTTAGATCCAGAGGAATGCATAAAGTGAAATGACAATGGAGTGAAATTAGACCAATAGGGATAGCTATGCAAATTGACTGGGAAAAAAGTACTCAAAACCTCAAAAGACAGAAGCAACTGCAGTTTGACTTGACTTCAAGTATCCTGTCAGTCACAACAGTGGGGCTCTAAATAACTTACATGTTTCCACAATATACATTGAGGAATCTAGAATGGGTGGCACATTTGGGCTATTTGCACATTTAATTTGTGCATCTATTGGGAGGATAGACCTTATAGAGATTTACCTCTAGTTTTAAGTTACTGATATGAAACAGGTAATTTTCCCGCCATTATTGATGAACAATAAAAGCGATGAAAACTGGTTGCAAGTTGGATTGGATACTTTCATTTCTATAGTTTTGAGGTAAGAGTTGAATAGAATAAGCACCAATTCCCAAAGGCAACCAGGGACATTGAAAAACCAAAAGTAACAAAATATTTACAAAAAAACTAAACAAAAAACACTTTACCACTAGGGTGCTCTTCAAATATTCACATCATCTTCTTTACAACAGGTGTGGTTTGGGGAAAACTAACTCCAATATGGGTCTTTCAAATTAAACATGGCCAATCGCTTCTCAAAAAGATGTTATTTCTCTGCTCTACTACTGACCAATTTGAACCAAAATCTCAATATGGCGTGCCTCCTTATAAGGGAAGTTTGAGTAGTGGTTTCCCCAAAGTTAGTGTCTCATTCATTTATCTCATAGTACCCAATCAAACTAATGCCAGCAGTGAAGACATGTCAAAACTTTACTTTAAAACATGCCCATCCCAAACTTGTTGTTGTTAACAGATGAAAAGAGAAGAAAAAACTTATACATTAAACTTTTTTGTCCCTGCCTGAAAAAAAGAACCTTTTCTAGCAGCACCTTAGCAATGTTGAACACACAAATCTGTTACATTAAATAATAATAATAATAATAATAATAATAATAATAACCAGGAGAACATGTAATTCTGCAAGGATTCTGACTGCTGGGCTGTCCCATTGGACCAGAGTCAAATAGTATTTGAGATTCTTTGAAAGTACTAGCTGTAGTTCCAAAACTAGAGTCCATGCTCATTGCAAAGCCTACCTCAGGCAGGCACCAACAAACACCTGGAATCTCCCTGACCACTTAAGCAGCTTGGGATGCTCAAAAGAACTGCATCATGGAGCTACAGCTAGGAGATTAATTTAGATGCAACTGTTCAATTTCAAATGGTCTATGATAAGGAAACACCTGTGGGTACTGGGGAAACCCTGCAAAAACAGAGATAGATAGTTTGCAGAGAAAAATGTTAAGTGAACCTAAAAAAATAGGTCTGTAAATCAAGGCATCGGGAAAACTTCTCAATGCAGCATATAATGCTTTAACTCAATACCTTAAAACCAACTGAGGTTGCTGGAGCAGCACAGCGGTTTGGCCAGTAGTAATAGCAGGACAATGACATATACATAATATTTACACATTTACAGGTGGGAGGTTTACATGACAGTGCAATGATTCCCTTGGTAAAATCGCCTACCTTCTCCTTCCAAGTAGAGAAGCAATAGATTGTATATTATAGAAACACTACAGTGTCCCTAACGGAGTGTAGCTGATCAACATTTCCCAGGCTAATGGAAGCCAAGCCAGGAAGGTATGTCCAACCTATGCTGCTACTGCTGATAGGTCTTCTGATCAGAAGACCTGATCTATTTAGGCCAGCATAATCTCCATCTTTTTGATGCAATTTAAATGGTGCTGTTGTCGCGTCCCTCGTGCATAAATAAAGAGGGACTAGGATTGGTATGCTAGCCCGATGTTACAGTGGCTCCCCTCAGCAGTCTGGCAAAGAGTTGGAGCTCTCAGTTTGCTGGTACAGAACCGGTATCTTTTTACATTGCCTTAGCTGCCATCTTGGCACTCTGGGCCAATTCTGCACCTTTAGCCTAGAAACAGAGAACAAATCAGGTCAGAGCTATGATTTATTATGTGTTCTAATACAAATACAAACATGTTGTGAAATATGAAATAATTCAGTTCTATTTGGAAAATATCATAAAACCATTGTACAATATTACAAGCACATGACAGAAACTTACATGAATTAACTGAGCTTCCGGTGATGGCATATCTGGTGCTTCCATAATCCTGGCTGTATCCAGTATGCACTCAACCTAGAAAAAGAAAACACAGAACAATTTGGTGAGGTCCAGATAAGAATGTGTAGCAATTTCTCCTTGAAAACATTTTTCTCTCAAACTCTACAGCTAAAATACAATGTCTGAATATTTTGTATTTTTTTAAAGAGGAAAAAAGGGGTACAACAGAGTTCTATAGCTGAGATGTAGCAGTACTCGTTAGCCAGCCATGATACTGGCCTCAGTCAGCAGTAAAACTACCATGTGGTCACCATAGCAAACCAAGGAGGTAAACATACACCACTGTAATTAGCCAACATATTTCCTGAGTTGTACCTTTCTGTCAATGATAATGGGGGCAGGGTCCACCAGGTCTTCTAAAGAGGCAGCGAGAGTCTGCTCTTTGAGCGGCACTTCGGTCTCCACTGGAAGAGGGCTGGCTTTCTGCAGAGTACAATGGAAAAGTACTGTTGTATTACAGGAGGCTTCAACAGGAGCTCATCTGGAGCTTGGTGTTGCTCTTCTAGTTTGACGACTTTCATAACGACTGAGAGCTCAGCAAATACCATGTGATCTCTTCACCCTATGTCAGGGTTTCCCCAATGTTTTCCTTCATGCAGCATATATTAATCTCAGGTTTTTTAGGGCAGTAGTGCACTAAAATAAAGCTGCTGCTTATTGCTCTACCGCTATTGCCATAATGGTTCAATTAATAACTGAGTAATGAATAACTGAGTACAAGTTATTGATAATTAGGGCTGTCCCGATCGGATCAGAAAGATATCGATATCGGAGACGATCACGGCATATTTTAATTGATCAGTATTGGCTCCTTTTTTGTTAAAAAAATTAATGAAAACCATCAAGGAAAAGCTGTGATGTGGGCTATTTTCTTCTTGATGCAGAGCTATTCAATTGCCAAACATATCTTACCTACATTGGATTGGTTTTACTAACTTTAATGTAACTGAAGTGTGCATTGTGCAGCTGTATTATCAAAGAAATGCATATTGGATCGGTACTCAGTATCGGTGAATACTCAACATTAAATGACTGAAATGCAAACATGTAGTATTTCCTTGTTTCATGTGTTGTTTCACAACCCTATTGATGATGTTTTCATACTGAGTATCTTTATCTGGAATAAGAACATTATCAACATAATGGGTGATACACATCCCTTTCTTTTGAGTCTTTTTTTGCCCACAGTGAAACATCATGGGATGATTTTCCCACTTGCAGGCGACGGAATGCACAATATGATCCAGAAAGTTTTGAAAGTTGGAATTGAAATTATTAAATGATCATTAAATTAATTTTATCCTGAAGAAGTCTATCCCTCATGACTCACTAGCCGACATTCCCAGATCTGATTGCATGACAGTGTGGCGAGTCTGCTGTGTGAGTTGTTTTGAGGGCCAGCCAGGGGCAAACTCCAAATGGAATGACAGCATGGGAGGGGGATTATGTAACTGTAGCTAGGCATATAGAACAGCAGCCGTATCCATCTTTTCTATGACAGGTTGCTTATGTAACAACACTTTTTTATTCTCCAAATCCAAAGTCTACAAACTAATTTGTTTCCCCTAAAAGTGATGTCACATATCCTTGCTGCAAAAGTTGGCTATGCAAGTGTTATTGATTTGCCTCATCTGCAACATTGAGTTTACTTAGACTTATCCATAGCACATGCAATTCTACAACCTGGGTATACCTGAAAATACCTATACATAGGCTACTGGTGACTGGTCCAACTTAGGACAATCTGAGCAGCTAAGATGCAAGATTCGCGTGATTTGGGCTGTATTCCATTTGATTCCATTGTGTGCCCACATACACTCTGAAAGGAAATCTGACAGGACTGTTTGTGCGTAGGCAACAAGCTCAGGAGCTGTGCACAGCTGGCTGTCAGCCTCTGCGATAAGAGCTTTGGACTTAAAATGCCTGACTGCTTAGGATTCCCATACCTCTAGTTTGGGGACAGCTGGGATGATGGGCGGCTTGGATCGTATTTCTGTCAGGTACATAGCACGAGACAGCAGCAGGAGAGATGGAGGCACGTTCTCCTTCAGGTGGAGGTCCAACCACTAGAGAGATACACAGAGAGGTCATTGACCATGATTGGATAAAAAAATAAAAACATGAATTGCAACTGAATTGTAACTGAGTAACAAATTTTACATTTGTCAACTAAATAAGAGTCATTTTAGCTACTAATTAAGGTCAAACTTTGTGTTGTGCACCTTGATGGCATCCCAACTGTTGCTTTTTGGATATGGGGGCAAATAATAAAACCATGTGACTGGTGAAATTGAGTGGCATTTCGCTATGCCTCTGAATGGGGACTTTAGGAACAATGTCAGACACAATGGTTCTGATAATTCCCTGCCATACAACTTTGTTAAAGACAAAAGAAAGAATGGGGGAGGTTTGAGTGAGAGAGAGAGTGTCAGAGTGAGAGAAGGGGTTTTACCTGTTGTAGTTGCTCTGTTAGCTGTTGGGTTGTCAGTCCCAGCGACCTCATTCCTCGGCTACGGCATGCTGCTTGCAGCTCAGACACACTCATGGCAGCCACACCCTCCTTGGAAATCATCTGGAGTCATTCACACACACACACACACACACAGAGTTACATAAGGGCAATATTCCAACAAGTCCTGGCAAAAAGTACCCAGTGTTCTCACATCTTTGTAAGTCTACAAACCAACTCGCCAAATGGCCTATATATGAACATTGACTTGGATATTGCGGTGAACCTTGAGGATATTTGTCTCTTATAGAAATTATTATTAAGCTAACAGCAGGCTAATAGACTGTATGGCAGCTTGCAGTGCTGTCTAAGCAGGCAACCAGTCTCTAAAAGTAGTGCTCTATAATTTCAGAAAATAACCTGGCAAATACCACATGTTTGAGTTCCCCATCTTCCCACTCTCAAAATCAGGCACCTAGTTTTAATGTAATTCTAAACCCATCCATTCATCTAACCCCAACCTCCTCTCTAAAACGTTGCGCATGGACACCCCATCTGCTAAAGGATGGTCCATGGGATAATTAAGTATTTCCAATCCAATCCAATCCAATTTCTTCAAGCTCATGGGAGGAGCTCCTCTCACCTCGTCATCAGCTTTGATGGTCCTCAGCTGCATCATCAGCTGGAAGCGCAGCAGGTTGTTGGTTCCGATGGGCTGCAGCTCCAGCAGCTTACACAGAGCCACCAGCTGGGCCCGCTCCAGGTGCTCCAGTGTCAGCTCGTCCTCGAACAGCTTGGAGAACTTGACGATGTCCTGGGTCGTGGGCTGCTCCCCTGTGTGGCGGACCTGGGGAACAGAGCGGGGAAAAGCTTGGCACAATTTGTTTTACAGGAATCCTGATGACTGACTAATATCTACCTTCAGTTTACTAAATTCATTGAATTAATTTTTTTTGGGGTCAGAAGTTGCACTCTGAAATTAGAGAAAAGGTATTTGCGATATGGTCATCTCACTGGGCAGTTATAATGTTGACACTTTCTGGAAAATGCAGGCCAAGGCAGGATGAGTGGTATGCTATATATATGACATGCCAGGGTCGGAAATTAACACCAGCCTCATGCTGGTAACCTTCCACCAGCCACTTGGCACATGTTCTTCACATCTATGGAAGGTATACTGTATTCAAACATCCATTTCGGCCAGTAAACATTGAAAGTGACTGGTGACATTTGGGGATTCAACTGCCATTGTGACTGACAGGTATAGCAAACATTCTCTTTCCCACCCCGAAATTAGTTGTGTAAATACTTGACTGAAATCATTTAGCTTTTCCTTTAGTCTGCCAAGAGAGCAACATGGGTGAGGTAGGTTTGCACTTTAGGGGTGCTGAAGTTGGTTCCATCATAAGATGCAGAATTTAATCTAATGATTGAACTGTGTGCTCCTTTGGGCTGACCTTCTGGACGTAGGTGGAGAACTGCTGGGTCTCATCACCCACTCTCTGGGCTTTGTTCCTGCGAGCCATCTCAGCGATGGTCTCCTGGAGGAACTTGGCCAGCTCCAGTTTGGCTGCCAAGCCTTTCCTCTGCTTCTCCTCCTGATCAACACACACAAACAGCAGCAGCCATTAGAGACTACAGAAAGAGTAGAGGGCTCGTTCAGGATCTGCATTCATAAAGCTTCTTGATTTAAAGCAACAGTTTGTTCATTTCCAGGATATTGTCACCTCTGAATATTGTTTGGCCATATGACATCCTTAACATTGTTGCCAGCTACTGGATCATCTTCTGACTATGATGTGTAAAAAAACAATATCCATAGTTTTATATGTTTATGCATTTTAAATTACCTAGCCACACATAAGTTGTGTAATTGTGATTGGCTCTGTCGTTGATATCTTACCTAGACAGCAGTTTATGAAGGTGCAGTAGCAGCCTCTGTATTCATGATAACATTTGAGATATTTCAATGCATAATCTTACAAACTGCTGTTTTAGGAGGGAAATGGGTCCCATATCAGATCTCATGATCCTTTATAAATATGGATCCTGATGCAAGTACAAGAACCTATGATAGTAATATTAGTCCAGTTATAATGGCAGTTTGCTAGTGGGCTCACACAGCATATCAGCCTGTGATGCAAGTGTTGGCGCAAGGTTGTGTATGGAATGTCCCACTGCATGCAGTCCTAGGTTAACTACTTCCCAGACAGGTGTTCAAGGCATGTCATGACAATGTCCCAATAAGTCTAGCCAATAGTTTATAGATCAAATGCTAGTTTGTAAGTCTAGTATTAAAGGCTCTCTTCCCATAACTTATTTTGTCAAATCCTGCTATAGTGCAACATAAAGCATTATTCTTTACTGTATATTATACCCTTGTGATATCCAATGTAATATTTTTTTTTTGGTGTTGTAATTTAACCATGTAAGAGTAGGCCAACAGAGCTGACCAGCCTCCTCACCTTCTTGGACTCCGTTTCAAAGGTGGAGGGCAGCATTTCAGGGAAAAGCTTGAGGAAGACGGGCAAGAGGAAGTCCATGAAGGGGACGATGAGGAACACCATGACGGGCACCAGGCGGAACAGGTCTGCACACGTCCTCATCAGCTGGAGGGAGAAACATGCACAATGTCACTCTGCAGTCCTCAACCTAGGATACTTGATGGCAGGAAAAGGCTGGCCTAGTTGTCCATCATTCTGGGACAGACCACACAGCAGTGAGGAACAGGATACAAACAACAGGTGTGGGCTAGGATTCACAAACATGCAGTCAGTGCGGGCTAGGATTCACAAACGTGCAGTCAGTGTGGGCTAGGATTCACAAACCGGTACTATATTGGTATATGGCCCACAATAGCAACTAGTCCGCTATCCCTACTCAACTCCAACCCACATCAGACCAAAAAATTTTTTCTTTAACAAAGTGTAGAACAGAGAGGGGAACTTTTGCCTAGAGGTCACTGTTTGACGGCATCACCAATCCTACCTTAAAACTGACTAGGTTATTATGTAATTGTCTGGATGGCAGGGCTTGAGAACTCAGAATCCCAGAATACTCAGCAACCACTGGTCAGCAACAACTCAGGAGCACAATGAGGTTACGGGGAATCTGACAGAATTAACTTCAAGTATACAAAGTACAGCATGTATATTTACTCACGTTATAGTAACTGAGAAATCCACTGCTGATTAAAGACACATCTAATCCCTGTTATTTTTTCTTCAAATCCATTGCAATCACTAATGTTAGGCACTGTAATTCATTTTGACTACCAGGTAAACTGTTGCAATCATTAATTCATTTTGACTAGCAAGCATTTTGTTTGTAAAAGAATAAATGTGGACCTGCTTGCAAAAACATCTGCATAGAAGTTGGAGCGTAATGCCATAGCCAGTAGCCAGCCACTGCTCACTGGTTCAAATATGGGAAACTTTGTTTAAAATATTTGATAGAAAATAATCTACATAGGGCTAGGCCTTGCCGTTTTAAAGCTGCAATAACTATTTTCTGACCACTAGAGGGCAGCAAATCCCCACTGCAAACAAACTCCCTTTTCCCAAAATGCAAGCCTTGTCACATATATACATAAACCTGCCCAACTGGCACAATCTTGTTGTAACTAAGAGATTAGCTGAAACAAATAATCGTTTGTGTGCATGGATTACAAGATTTCAAATAAATATACCTTTCTCTTTCGCATCTCCTGGGTGTTAAACAAGGTAGGTAAATACTTCACCTACAAACATAATACTGTTCTGACAGCACAATATTGATGTAATTAAGAGATATCGCTGTAATTATTATTATTGTTACTGGGTTTTTTTTTATGCTTAGGTTTATAAAATAGGGTTTTGTCAACAAAGAAAAAAATGTATGGAATTATAACAGACTGGCCTCTGGTGGCGCAGGGTCGATCGAATAGGACACCATGACTCAATAAGATCCCCTGATGGCAGGTGGTCATAAGAAGTTTTGAAAACGTGAAAAACACTGTCAGAACATAGTTATTGCAGCTTTAAGTCAGAGAATCAGCATTGGGGCTGGAAACACATTTTGACGATAATATGCCAGCTCATGGTATCTATTGCCTTGTTTCAGGGATGTGGATTAGGCTTGTTTAGCCTAATTCTTGACAAAACAAAAATAGCAAAAGATTTATTCAATGAAAAAAATATTACTAATATTTCTAAACTTAGACTGCATAATGAATGACAGATGTTTCCTGACTATTTCACGTAAACAAGCCCTGTCATTAAATTCCTAATGATCTGAGCTAATAGAACGATAGAAAATGATCACAGCACATAACCTCCAAACACCAACCCTGCTGGAAAAACAGCAAAGCAGTCACTGGCAACAACTGACCAACAATAAATACAATAGCTTAACCTATCCTCTGCACCCTCCACAGTTACAAAGCATAGAGTGGGGTTACTGCAGTGCATTGCTGACAAAATACCAGCAGGGGGAAAGACTGCCTATAGCAACATTAGGAGGAGGGGCGAATTCCTTAACAGAAACATGGTGTTCATTCAAGGAACACACATCATGACATAACTACAGTATAGAGTAAGTTCAACCATTTCACTGGCTATTGCCCATTCATTTGTCCTCATTTCAGTTACACATAGGGGGGTCCAAAAATATCATCAGCATTGTCCTAAAGGGAAAATGCAGCTGATAACTCAGACCAGAAAGGTGTGGGATGCAGCAGGACACACAGGCCAGGCAGCACAGCAGCAGCATTTCCCGGAACAAGATGCCTTACCCTCCGATGCTCTCTCCTGGTCAGCTGTTGTCCATGTAGTAACCTCCACACCATCCTGCTGGCAATGTTGGTGTCGATAGCCAGCAACCTGAAGCCATGGTAATAGTGCTTGAGCTCTGCGACTGCTCTCTGACTCAGAGACTTCCTGACCGGGGCTACAGCCGTGGCCAGGGGTTTGTCCACAGTACTGCTGCTCACCGGGGCAGTAGCTACTTCACTCTCAGAGGGGACAATATCCCCTCGAGAGGGCTTTACCTCTTGAAGCCTGGCACAGGACTCATGAAGGAAGCGCACTGAGACAAAGGCTATCCGTTGATTGCTTTCAGTACATCCAAAAACAACAGGTCTAGGACCGTGGATAGGTAGTACAGTCCTGTTTGTCAGCTCTGACAGTGGACGAACAAATGTTGTGGAGGGAGGACGGCAGACACGGTGGTGCCGTTTTGTGAGCAAATATGACCCCCTGAAAAAAAACAAAAGGCAACCATGAGTTGAGCCAACATCATCTACTATCCATCATCCATGTGAAAATGCAGAGGGCATGAATTACATCAATGTGGTACTTCTAAAATAGCTAAGTACTAAGGTTATGACTAGTAGCAGTGCCAACTGCCCACCAGTAACTTCAGCACTATTTAGGAGTTACCATGAATCTCTTACCTTGACCGAGTCACAGCTATGAGAACCTGGGAGCCAAACACGACCATGTCGGATGCAGGTCGGGCCTTTCTGTTAAAACAAATGGCATTAACCAAACATTGCCATCGGGTCAGCGTGTTGACTAATACACGCGTAGCTGCAATGTCAGTCAGTGGTGAAATCAGGCAGGTGAAATACTGCCACCGCTGGTAACGTTGTGTGGGGCCAAGAAGAGACAACCGACCACGTTTTTCCAATTCACGTGTCAGGATTTCTAGGGCGATACTGCTTGGTCACGCGATATGTATGCTATAAACTGCCGGCTGAAAGCCTACACTGGCCGGTTAACCTGGTTAAGGCTAGCTCGTGGAGGTTATCGACATTGCTTATTTGCGGCTGAAAAAAACTCCGCCTTGTAACATGATCCGTGGTACGATTATTGTGTAAGAGCAACTAGTTGCGTAATTTCTACACCGACAGTTAACGTTAGCTAGCCGGATCCCCCCATTCCACCATAAACGGATAAAATACCGTTAGCTAATGATATCTGAATATTAATTAAACAACGTTTAGCCAACGTTAGGCTTGCAGTGCAAATTCGTTACCAGCGTAAAATGTAACGTTAACGTTGACAGACCGTTAACTTCACTTAAGTTACTAGCTATTGTTTAACTTTAGCAGTTTTCTTACCAAAATGTTTCTTGGGTTTGTTGACTTTAGTCCTCGGTCTTATTCCTCATGAATGAGTCTTTTCTGTCGTGAGGCTCCACAACTACTGTCCCCCCCTGGAAATTTCCACAGCCAGTGTGTGGTTGTCCATAATGACGACGAGTACTTTCTGCCAGTCAACAGCGAGGAGGCAAAGCAGACTTGCGCAGTGTCATCACCTAACGATAGCTAGCTAGCTAGTATCATGGGCTAACCTTGACAGGGTCAGGAGTTTCTTTGCTCGCAAACACTCCACATCCAACCCAACCCACTACAGTAACAATAGTTGTAACACACTCATTCACAATATAAAGTGAAAGCACACTGTAAGATTACACATGTAATAAAATAGTAACGATTTTACACATTTTGATAGCTTGGCTCATGGGCTAGCTACATAGGGGCGTGTCACTGATTGACAACCTTCCTAACCAATGACGGTTTTCATCCTTTTGAGAAAACCACCAATTAGAAAGCATGTTTTACAAGGCTGCCGATCAGTAAGAACTGCTAGTTTTTACATCCCTCCTCCTTGCTAGGAAGGACTCGCCGCTTCTACTGATCTAGGATCAGTACCACAGAACCATGCATATGTAGAACTGACAGAACTCTTTCTATATTGCTATTTATGACTGATTTGCAAATAAATAAATACTACGAAAAAGACAACACACTTAACACAATAACTGAACTTCATAATATATATATATATGTAAATATATATATATATATATATTTTTTTTTTTTTAAACTG
>OMKL01051592.1:3542-27479 GCA_900302295.1 Parasudis fraserbrunneri
CCCCCCGATATCGATACACAGTACATGACAGTTGGCTTACGTATGGAAAATCACATTTTAGATAATCCAATTGATGTTCATTATATTTTGGACTGCCTGGTAATGTGGGAAGTGTGAGACATTAACTGAAACAAATTTGTTTTCTCAAATATATCTTGCAGAAATCATTTTGTGAGAAATCTGCTTTTTTTTGTTGTTGCAATAATTCAGACAACAAATTATGTATTACAATTCACAATAACACACAAATAAATAAATAAATAAATTAATTAATTAATGAACACGATAACACAGATAGACAATTAATGGTAAATGGTGGAGGTTCTAGGAAAGATGCCACGGGGCTTCTTCTGCACATCTAACATGAAGCAGCCTAAATACTAAATATACAATTACTAAAGTTTAAGAAACCGAGGCTTGTTTATGTTTTAAATCACAAGTGGCTATCTATGGTGAGATTACCCATGCAGCTACTTCAGTTTTGCTTGCCAGTGAGTGGCTGGGAGATGCAGGGGAAAGAGAGGATTTCACACCAGGCTTAACATGGGTGTTTGAGCTGAGCAGACCCCGGTGTTTCTCATTAGCCCTAATCACATGTGTGAAGGAGGATGAGCAGTGAGGGTGACCTGCTGTGAAATGAGCTTCCGGTAGGACTGGTGTGCACTGCAGTGAACAGACCGCATGGAGATAGGATGGGTGACTGATACCACACACACACACACACACACACACACACACACACACACACAGAGAGTGAAACTGAGCTCCAACGGTCGGGTCTGTGACTGCCTGAGGGTTATCAATCTCAGCCATACCCGGCTCTTTGGAATATAGGGCGAATATAATATGCACTCATGCACTTTTCATGCCGTCTAGCACAGCCACCATATATCAAATTGAGGTGCATACAGCAGCACTGCAACGGCAGGAACACGCAACCCTGACTCAAGCCGACAAGAGTGAAGAATTCTGTTGATTGAATTTTCAAAATAGCCGATGTAATCGATCATGGTCACGATGACTGAACCAATTTCGCCTTCTAGGCAGAAAACAAGTTCATTTTGGGGCGTTTCGAGAATTGGATAACAGCAGTGTTTTAGCGAGGGTTGCGTGTCCCTGTCTTGACTAATAGCTGGACATTGTCCGATATACATGTGATGTTACCTTTTCCATGAAGGTGTCCTCTCCCTGAGCACCAATCAGCCCACAAAGACAGTGAAGAGATGGAATGGAATGATTGAGACAGTGAGAGGCAATAAGGAGAAACAAGGGCAGAGAGAACAAAGCAGATAGTACCAAGCATAACCACAGTGTCAGAAAAGTAGTTTTGATTATAGCATGCTTGTTGCTTAAATCATTTCACCCAAATATTCACCAGCCCATTAGGATGATGGAATAGTAAAAGTAGAAGCAAAGGATTGCAATGATAAGAATAGCATTCTATTCCAATAACAGAGCCAAGCTATAGATAGAAAATCCAAAATGGAGATATGTAGGCAGAGAGGTGCATTGAGACTGGAGAGGCTGTTTATATGACAGCCATAGTCAAGAGTGAGCTGGACCTAAACTTAGTCTGTTCTCCCAACCCTTTACGAAATCCTTTCTTACGCATCGGCTGCCACTTCCTCATTCCTCCTCTAACCACTCTTAACAAAGACATTATGCAGGCTAAGACATGCACCCTAAAAATAGAGCAACTCTGTGACTAGGTTTGCCCTGAGGGAGTGAACAGGTCCTCACGTGTCCCTACTCAGGTATCAGTCTGTGCAGGGAGACGAAGTGTGTGAGGAGGAACCACAATCCTAACTTATCAATCAGTGTAGAGGTCTGTGTATGCTACTGGCCAGAGGACATGTCATTGTGCAATGAAGGAATAGGGAAGGAAAACATAGTAAGCTGCGAGTGCAGTCTTCACGGGCCATGCTACTGTGCAGCATAAAAGTACCTATTCAATAGATCAGAGGTCTTCAAACTATGGGTCAGGACCCACTGGTGGGTTCCAGCATTTGGCCAGGTGGACCACGGCATGAAAACAAACCAAAAAATTTGCTCAAGAGTTGATGGGCATCTAAGACACAATCTGCAAGGAGGAACTACAATCTCAACTATAAGTCTGTGTTGAGAAGGACTTTTCAACGGTTATTCCTACAGACAGGCGTGGTTTTATTTCTCACGATAAGTGCTTCTGGCCAGAAGCATACATGTCATTGTGCAATCAAGTAAGCCTCGACGGGTAGTGCTATGGTGCAGCATTCAGCATACACAGGTACCTATTCAATAAATAGCTTAGATCAGAGGTCTTCACATATGGGTCGGGACTGGCGGGTTCCGGCATTTTACCTGGTTTAGTGGTACAGTTTACGTGGTACGCAGGTATACGCCGTATGCCCACTACAATTTTCCGTATGCCCACTAAAAGATTTGCAGTGACACGTACGTCACCACTACTCAAAACTTTGTAGAAATCAGAGAATCTTGTCTAGCACATTACATTACTCGTTGGTCTAATGTGAATGCAGCGAGTAGCTGATATGAACCTCTGAGGCAAAAAACTAGACATTCAAGAATGTCGTGCATGCAAGGAGTCGTCAGAGGATCCATGAAACCTGGTCAGTTTCCCACAATGTCCCACAATGTTAACTGTAGAGAACATGACTTTGTCCACCTGCTTTCAACACTCGTTTTAAGCCTTTCTCCCGCTGTGCTCCCTTATGGTCATTTGTCTCGTATTTAAGAGGATTTCTCTTTGATAGTTAACGAGCAGGATGTGTGCGCGTAATGTGCGCGTAATGTGCATTCCTTCGCACATCCCTGGCCAAATTAAATTAAATGCGAGTTGGGAGTGCTAACATATTGCTGGATAAACAAGAACCTAAGTCGCTGAAGAGGAGAAGCTTAAAAAAAGTCACGGTATCCCCACTACCCCAGGCTAAGACTACACCACTGGCCAGTTGGATCACGAGATGAAAACAAACCCAACAAATGTGTTCAGTGTTGATTGGCATCTAAGTCACAGATGCTCTGTGAACAAACAAGACAACTAATACCATGTTATTTTCACTCAGAGTCTAGTAGGCATGAGCTAATCTGAAAATGCACTAATAGCCCAACTCGGGCCATGTTTCAGTTTATTTCTTTAACTTCACCAAAGGTGTGGTGGGTCCTGATAAAAAAAACAAAAACACCTCTCCTGATATCCTCCTTCAACTCCCTTGGCTACAATAGTGGGTTAGCCATCCCTCACCAGGTCAATGAGTTTGGTGATGGGGATCTCTCGGATGGGTTTCTTCATTCGGCACAGTGTATCCAGCGACGTGCCGAAGCAGCTGGGCAGGTAGTTGCCGGATATGGTGATGAAGTAGTCCTTCCCTCGGTCCAGGTGGAGCACCAGGATGTCCTCGATGGAGTCTTCCCCGGAGTTGAGCAGCGTGACGGAGTCCTTACTGACATACACCTCCAGGTAGATCTCCAGGGTCTCATCTGTTGGACAAGATATGAGTAAGAGAGGATGCAATAGCATAGGAGCTACTACTGAACTGTAGCACAGAGTCAAAATGTGTCAAATGACGCTGATTAATCAAATTATTTATTTCATTTATTTATCCTTTATTTAGCCAAGAAGATCCCATTGAGATAGAAGATCTCTTCTTCCAGGGAGTCCTGGTCAAGATGGCAGCAGAAGCAGTTTCACATGATAGAACACATACAATACATAAAAGCTACACAAGTTAAAAAAAATCTAAATAAAAAATAAAAAAGAAGAGAGGCATAAAGGCCATACCAGCCAGCCAAGTCAAGGTTATGTAAAACAGCAACATGTTTCCTTCAGGGCAGTTTGTAAAAGACCTTTAAAAGTAATGGTATTTTGCAGCTCATTCCATGACCAAGGTGCATAAAAGGATAAAAGTAGTTTTACTCTCTGTTCCGAGTTCACCCTGGGGACATTTCAAAGAATCCGATTAGTAGATCTAGTGCTGTAGTTGCTGGTAATGATAAGATAAAATGCTGGAGATATAAGTAGGTAGTTTACTTAACAATATCTTGACAATAAATAGCAACATGTGTATTTCTCTCCTCTGGTATAGAGAGGACCATCCTAAAGCTTCATATGAAGTGCAATGGGGAGTGTGTGAGCCTGCACGTGTTACAAAACATAACGCAGCGAATGTGCATCATTCTTTTAATCCTCCCCATCAACGATTAGAATATACTAAATATGACTGAGGACAGAGAACTGAGTCAAGAGAAGGGCTAGGGGGCAGGAGGGAAGGAGCATTATGGTGAAAAGACACTCACTTGGCTCTAGGAAGCCATCGCTGGGCTCAGCACGGAGCCAGGGCTTGCAGTACAGCGTGTCGTTAAGTTTGGGGATGAAGGCGAAGTGACAGGGGACCTGCCCGTCGTTGGTGATTATAAAACACTCCTTCTGAAGCTGCCGGAACTTCACATTCTCAAATGTGAACTGCAGGAATTAAAAAACGGGAAACACATTTCAAGGAACTGATATTAATCACGGTTGCCAAGTCACTAATTCCTGTTATTGGGAAAAACTACATTAGACTGCCCTGCTTCCTGACAACCACTGAGGAAAAAGAGAAAATAGTAGTAATGGACGTTGTTATTGATTGGTAGGTCATATAATATCGCAGCAGCGGACATAGTGGTCAGAGCATCAACACGGTAACAATATACTACGCATGTGTCTAGTGTGTACCTCTCTCTGAGTCAGCGACAGCGACGGGAGGAAGTCGTTCTCCATCCTGTCCATCATGCGAACAATCTCCTCAAACACCTTCTTGTGGCGCTGCTCGTTCACCACTTTCACCTGTCACACACAAACACACGCTCAAGCCCTGACAGAGATACACCACACATGAAAATGCGCCAGTGTAATCTCAAATTGATAAATATTTAAAGGAACCTTTTTTTTTTTTTTTATTATTTTTACTTTTTAATCAACATGAATTTACACACCGAGTATACAAAACATTAGCAGCATCCGCTCTTCCCATGATAAAAAGCAAGTTTGTAGGAGTGTAGGAGACTGTAGGAGAATTCTGAATGTTGGTTATTCCTTATAATGTAAAGGATTCTTCAATGCCGGGTTTAAAGTGGTCATATAAACATTCGTAGTTTTCATGAAATACGCTGACAAGGTGAAAACGTTGGTCCCTCATTGATTTTACATTTTAAATCCACTTCAATCATAACGGGGAGATGTAGATACTGAGGAGTTAAAGGTAGATTTTTGAGCCTTGAAACATGGATTGTAGAAAAGGGGGGGTATAACCCAAAGCTAGGAATATGTATAAATCGAGTGTATACGTGTTTAACAGAAATGCCTCGTTGATCTTTTCAAGCAAACCGGTCAGATTTGACCGAAGGATCTCATCTGACCACAAACGGAGCGTCCTACCCCGATATTGAAGAGGGCGCTGACGGGCTTATGGTCGCTGGTCTGCAGCTCCATGTGGCTCCGGTAGTGGAGCTGCTTGACGTTGCTGCCCCTCCACAGGATCCTGTCGCACCAGGCCGGGACACGGCACTTCCCACTGCAGGAAACCACACAGAGGCAGGGTCAGAGGTCAGGCGTCCTCATATGGCATATAGAGTCTATATTAGTGTGATGGTGAGGCTGGTAAAAGAGACAGGATGCGTGGAAAGATTTATTTCCCACGGAGATTCGATTATGTTTCACCAGAGGAGGCACACATCATTACTGTGTGGCTTCTGGTCATTACTATAGACAAAGCTATAAATCCAAGTTCCAGATGACAATACAATTCAACGAGTACAGCATTTGTCCTTGAATCTTTTGTAGCAATGGAGGGGTGTGTGTGTGTGTGTGTATGTGTGTGTGTGTGTGTGTGTGTGTTTATGTGTGTTTATGTGTGTTTATGTGTGTTTATGTGAAAACTCAGGACAAAGAATACACATACAAAATCAGGACATGTCCTGATTTGGGGATGAAATAAGGACATTCTTGACATCCTGATTTCTCTGAGGAGCTATTTTAGGTAGAGCCCGACTGATCCTGGAAAACATTGTAGCAATGGAGGCGTGTATGTGTGTGTGTGTGTGTGTGTGTGTGTGTGTGTGTGTGTGTATGTTTGTGAGTGGGGTGTGTGTAGCAATGGAGGTGAGTATGGGTGGTGAGCGTCTGTATGGGTGTGTGTGTGTGTGTGTGTGTGTGTGTGTGTGTGTGTGTGTGTGTGTGTGTGTGTGTGTGTGTGTGTGTGTGTGCATGTGTGCATGTGTGTGTGTGTGTGTGTGTGTGCATACAAGTCCATAAAATTGAGTCACCATCCAATTACGGTTCCACAATTGTGTTGTGGTTCCAAACCAGTTCCTATTGAGTTGTTTTCATTTTCATACGAGGACATATTTTTTAAAGATTAGTCTACCATATATTGGCTTTGTGATAGGACTACATGATGATCTTCTATTACTGTCTGATTTTTCTAACAATGGGGGGGGGTAACTTTACAGCATTGGGAGCCCACCGCTGCTGAAAGAATACAGGAGAAACATCAGGGTGGTTGGCTCTTAGGAGGCAGACTGTGCGAGGACAGGAATAGGGGCCGTTTTTACCTGGAGTCCCATCGATCCGTTTTGGCATCATATTTATAGGTGGGGATGAAGTTAATCTCTCCCTCCATGAAGTCTGTGAAGGCCCTCTTCGTCTGCCTCTGGAAGTTCAGCTGAAAAATTAAAGAAAAAAAACAGGGGATACATTTCCACGAGTTTTATTTAGCGCAGCAAAGAGGAACTCCTTTATTTATGCTCATCATAAACAAAGGCGGGTGAAAAGAGGAAACGGGCAGGGATTCCACACACAGAACAGCTTGGGAGCAGAAGTCCTCAACAACTCATGAGTTTCAGTTGGATGTTTTGATTTGATGCCATTAACTTGTGGTTTCAGAACTGACAGCATCCATGAACAGATCTGTATATTGTTAGTGCTTACATAGCAGCTTCCCTTTCTGTAAACGTGTGTGTGTGTGTGTGTGACAACTTCCTGGTATGCGTGAGCATGTGTACATAAGAAAATGTAAATTAAAGAAAAGGGAGCAGCCTCATATAACAGCTACATCGCAGTTCCTCACCTGATCACGATCCAGCAGCTTTTTCAGCTCATTCTTAGCTATGAGTTGTTTGGCCTCATTAGCATCGTACTCAAAAAGACGGTAGTTCAAATCCCCCAGCCAAATGACCACACTGAAACGTAGAAGAATAAGGGTTGTGTCACAATTCAGTATTATTGTTTACCATATCTGCATCATATCGGGATTTCATTAGGATATTGTGATATCTTTGCGCATGATTCTGTCATCTAAGTGAATGATAATAAACACATATGGACTCAAATTCCTCTCTAAATTATATCTTCAATACTTGAGGGGATGTTATTTGAGAATAACAGTTCTGGTTTGATATCACATTTGACATTATTCTGCAATTCAATGCGATGAACCACAATTGGTTTGGTTTTATATATATATATATATATATATATATATATATATATATATATCTCAGTAAAAATCCAGATGATTAAGAAGAGGCAAACCACAAATATGCTGAAACAACAACCGTATTAGAGAAACAGTTTTGCACTAATTGCGTTTATCCTCTCCGAAAACCTAAATCCTGGGAAAGAGGTCTGTGATCCAGAGAGTGCAGTCAGTCAGCGCATTTGTGCAGCGGGCACATAAAAGAAAACAATGTCATTACTCAAAACAATCCAAGAAGAGATGCTGACTGCTCACTCGTGGCAGGGAAAGTACACAAGTATGCACTTTCGTACATTAAAAACAACAAAGCGGAATGACGGGTAATAACACTGCTACAAAATCAATTACCTATTAACGAATGAAAACTCTGAACCCCATTTGGACAAGACAAATGCAGTAAATGATAGGGCTGCTTGACTATAGCAAAAATCATAATCACGATTATTTTGGTCAATACTGAGATCACGATTATTTAACACGATTACTCATTGACTTTGGAAACATCATGCATTTATTGAACTTAAAAAAATAAAAATACAAATAAAACTTGTCTGATTTCCTTGAACTTTAAATATAATGAATCTGAAAAACAAATACATTTTATCTCGATTATCTTCTCATAACCACTGGAAGCCAAAATCATAATTGAAAATAAAATTGGATTAATCGCCCAGCCCTTGTAAATGGAAAAAACAGAAATTGGAAATCAATCGGGGCAGACTGTCCTGCTGCGGGGCCTCGGAGATTGGAGAACTCACTCGTGCTTGACGATGCTTAGAGGGGGGTAGTCCAGCAGGTGAAACGTCATGCGAGCGCAGATGTCCTTGTAGTCCTGGTTGCGGCGCTCAAAGTCCTCCACGTGCGCCGCCAGGTGCGAGTTGACGAAGCAGAAGCTGGTGTTGTGGAAAACAAACCTCACCGCCACACCTCCTTTGTTTCCCTGCAAGAACACCATACACACACCCCGCTCTATGACTTCGGTAGTCAGATATTCTCTCATTCACATGCAGGCAAACTGCAATAGTCAACAGGAGTTATATGAATATGAAAACGAACAGAAAATAAGATCAAATAATACAACTCAGTCAATGGGAGCGGAAAGGGGAAGTGAAAAAAAAAAAATAAGAGGTTGAACTCCACCGTACCATTTTCCCCATGATTCCAGTCCCTACGTGCTCAGCGGCAATGTCTTTTAGGTGATTCTTGTGCAGCTTGTTGACAAACACCACCAACATCATGCCGACCAGTCGGA
Organism: Parasudis fraserbrunneri; assembly: GCA_900302295.1. Classification (NCBI taxonomy): domain Eukaryota; kingdom Metazoa; phylum Chordata; class Actinopteri; order Aulopiformes; family Chlorophthalmidae; genus Parasudis; species Parasudis fraserbrunneri. The sequence goes on from OMKL01051592.1 coordinate 12,309, forward strand.
TGGTCCGGACCTGACGGCACAAAGACGTTCATTGAAGAAAACATTCATACCCACATTACGTGTTCTCTCCCAGGCGTGCACTGGCCTGCATGCCTATGTGCTGATGTCAGGGAGTCGTAAAAGTCTCAACAAGCATCGATTTAGCAGTCCCTAAGAGGTATATCTGTCTCTCTCTCCTCACCCGCTTGTACTTGGCTTTTGGGTGCAGGCTTCTCTCTACAGCTTCCACCCACAGTTGCTCCTTGGAAGAATCCAGATAGAAAAAGGCCTCGGTGCTCAGGTCAAGCTCTTGAAATCTACAGTGTCGCATCACAAAGCAGTCAGATAAAACAAGGAAGGAGGAGACATTTCTTTTTTGAGTAGTAGGAGAATTTCTAGAACTCGCAAAGAGAATTTCACAATGAGAATTTCTTTGTGAGTTCTACTTCAGACACAAAAAAACCCAGTAACAATAACATTGTCTGATATATATATATATAATATACACAGTGCTGTGCGAAAGTCTTAGGCCACCTGAGAAAATTAGGTTTAAAGCTACCATATTTATCTGGGTAGTAAGTGTTTATTTGCTCAGAAGCACACTACATAACATTAGAATAAATACAAATCAACATGACTACAAAACAAAGAAACAATAATTTATTGTGTTTTCCAAAATGTATTGATATCTTGTGAGAGGGCTAGAAGAGCACAGGTATGGTTCCTTAACATCTCCTCTACGCACCCCAGCCGTTCCATGCACAATCTAATTCCATGTACGTGGATCTGTTAAATTCCACCACCAGCACACCTAATTCAACTTAATGAGGTATTGATTAGCTGAACCAGGTGTGCTGGTGGAAGAATTTAACAGATCCATATACATGTGATTAAACTACATGGAATGGCTGCGGTGCCTCAAGGAATTGTTTAGGGACCAAACCTGTGTTCTTCCAGCCCTCTCTCAAGATATCAATAACTTTTTGGAAAACACAAAAAATTCTTGTTTCTTTTTATTGTATTAATGTTGATTTGTATTTATTGTAATGTTATATATTGTTTTTCTGAGCAGATAAACATTTATTGCCCAGATAAAACACTGCTTTAAACCTAGTTTTCTCAGGTGGCCTATGAAAACAAAAAGATATGAAAATATCCTACTGACCCCAGAGCGTATACATCAGGGGGTTCTGGGTCACAGCACAGCCAGGGTTCTAAGCTGCTGTCTGGAGACTGGCCGTTCACATTCCAGGTTCCTGTGAAGAACCTGAAACAAACACACCAGTCAGGACTTGGCTTATGCTCGTGAATTAATAGCTTGAAAAAGAGAGGTTGGCTCGTTGTCTCAGACATTTTGGAAGTTGGGACACAGAAATCTGCCAGTTAAAAATAAAGCCATCACAAGATAAAAGAGATTTAAAACTTACATCACCAAAATGAATGACATGGCGAGAACAGCTATCTAGGATCAACACATTCTACTTAATTCCAGAGCCTGTGAACACAAACACACACATTCTGGAAGAGCTGTGCTCCCCACCTGAAGTTCTGGATGTCCACATACTCCTTCTCCTTCTTGCCCAGACGGTGTTTGATGAGGTATTCCCTCTGACCCGCCTGGCTAGAGAGCATGGCTTGTCTTATGGTGTTTGTGGTGGGGCTGTCGCTCCACGACGGTGGCCTGTCTATGCGGTCAAATCCGAACCGGACACTGCAGGGTTAATAAAATGTGTTGCATCAGTTATCATGCAAATACATTATTGACATACACTACTCAAACCTGGTTTTGAGTCCAAGGCTGTGGGATTTGCCTGCCTGTAGTTCATCATCCCCACTATCCTCCTCATATTTGACAATCTCATTAAACTGATCAATATTCAAGCTAGGTTTACATAAGAAACGGAGTAGAGAACATCCTGAGAGGTTGCGTGGAAAAGCAGGAAAATCCTCTAGAAACCCGATTAAGATTAGCTGCTGTGATTACATTGGGATCGAAACTATGATGGAGGGGAGCACCTACTCTTGTTTGACAGGCGTGATGAAGGAGTTGTCTTTGCCCTGTACGGGGGCAACTCTCTCTTTAGGGACCGGTGGAGGAGGCAGAGCAGCAGAGGGAGTGTAGGAGCCTTTCCGAGGTGGGAGGGGGGGAACGGGTGGAGGGGGAGCTTCCCTCGAGGCCACTATCCGATTCTGCTGGTTCTTTTTCTCCTCCACCTTGAGAGAGTGGTTGAAGTTGTCCTCGAAGCCAAAGTCAGAGGCTAACGACTGGCCCAGGTCTTGTCTATCTGCTGAATAATAAAAGATCGAGAATCAAGCATTAAAAGCCTACCTGGTATCAATCATTAATCTAAGTCCATTTATGACAATACTGCATATTCATGTACCTGTCCCTGTCTGGTTGGCTGAAGAGCTGTTGTTGAGGTTGGGAGGCAGGGAGTTGGTAGATGTGGGTGGGTTGGCTCCAGAGACCACAGAGTTGGCAGTCTTGATTCCTCTCTGTGGTGGGATGGGGACAGGCCCTTTGTGGGGAGTGGGCGCAAGCGGCTCCATCGCTCTGGGTACTGCGATTTGAGAATCAACTGAGAAAGTGAAAAGCAACACTCTGTCAAAAGGCAGCACACAGCCAGTTTTTCTCAACAAGATTTCACACATAGGTGTATTTGATTATGAGTGGAGTGGTGCTGAACCACAAAAATATGGTGCAGCTTGGTTTTCAGGCTTGCCCGAGATTTAAAAAAAAAACAATACAATAATAAAGCTGCTATTCCTAGAAGACTTCACCCCTTTTTTTACCCCCGTGACTTCCCTCCCCGTTTCTATTGACCTATCTCAATGCAAACACCAAGACAGATAAAGCTTAGGCAACACCCAGAATGGCAGTGCTGTTATGGAAACACACCAGAACTTCATGGACAGCAGCTAACAAGTAGCTTGCTGATGTCAAGAGGGAGTGTGAGTATATTTCTAATACACTGTGACCTCATTACTACATAAACCCACAATCATTAACCAGGTTCCATACAGTACAAAGTCGGGCTGGGAGGTATATCAAATAATAAGATGGATGGTATGGTAAAGGTATGGATTTTTACTATACCGTCGTCAACAATGTATACAAATCAGAAAATCCTACCTGTATTTTTTAAGTTAATCTAAAACTGTTCCTTGCAGCAGTATTATAAAGATTTTGGGATAAGAATGGCAGGTAACCTGAAAATGCAATCACATGTCAGATTACGTTGCTTCATTTGAGGAAAAGCCATATGCAAATCGTGCTGAGATTATTAACATTGCACTTTACAAACGATCGACTGAATATTGCAACTTTGCGTCATCGGCGCAACCAAGGAATTGTAATGACATTAAATCGTGCCGGATTGGCGAGCATTTGTTTTCTGGCCTACGGTATTTTCTCCCAACCTCATACTATGCGGTTGAGCAGTGTATAGGTTGGGTATACCAGCTAGCCAGCTTGCTAGCTGGCTGGGTCTTGCTGTTGTCTTGAAGTGAAGCTGGGCTGCCAGAGCAGCTAACCGTGAGTGAGTGAATTACTGAATGACTGAGTGAGTTAGTGACACTGCCAGTCATAGAGGTGCCTTGCATCTAAAAAAATAAATAAATAAATAAAATAGGTGCGAAATCACACTGTACTTTGCTGTATAAACCAAATACCGTCACCAATAATAAACATATCGTGCTATTATTTGACCATATCGCTCAGCCCTAGTAGAAAGGCGCAAATAATTAGTTCATTCCAAAGTAACACACGTCATGCCCATCATTTTCAGACAGCGCTAGAGGGCTGTTTAAACAGTGATCAAAACACAGACCTACATCATATTATGTTAGACAAAGTCTTTACACCTGTGGATACAAGAATTGGGCTGGGTAATGACCAAATGTCATATCATGATCATTTTTAAATATATATATATATATATATAAAATATGATATTTGACAGTATTTGGTTTTTCAGTACAATCACACTGTGATGTGACAAGCTTTCCAGTGTCTTATTTTTTGTAACAAACTTGTCATGTTGCAGCATTCATCATCTATTCTCATCCAATATCCACCACAAATTCTTAAATAATCCTAAAATAAACATTATGGACGACGGTATGGCAAAAATAAATACTTTTTGTGTGGCTCCATACCAGAATAACTCCAGTGTGTCACGGATATCCAGATATAGGTGCCGGGCACAGTGCCAACAAGAGTAAATAAGAAACAAGACCTTGTCTAACGGCGTGGCTTCCCTGTGCAATCTTTAGCTAGCAAACACAGTGTCATAGATGCAAAGCATTCTAGCATAAAGTGAACTGCAGCCTGTTACTAACATTGTGTAATGTTGCTAACAAATGTTGCTAATGTTGATAACGTACGTTGCTAACGTTAGCATGGCTAACACACGTTGCCAATGTTAAAGTACGTTGCTAACGTTGGCTTGGCTAATGTGCGTTGCTAACACTGATAACATTGCCAACATGGGGTCCAGAGATTGCTAGGTGATAACTATGTGTTGACGTCGTGTGGAAGTGTGATTGACGTTGCGTAGCAGCATGAGCTGTATGCATGTAGTAGCGCGAGCTGTGATTGGTCTACTTTTGTGGGGACAGACAGACAGACATACAGACAGACCATGTTCTAGATGGCGCCACGCCATAAAAAGCCTGCACACTGAAACTGCAATAATAAGTTTACTGAGACAAAGCTTCGAACCTGGTCGTTACATCCATACCAGTATATCTTAAAAGGAAGAATCTGTAATGTCGTCAAACAGTGAACTCTAGGTAAAAGATGACAACATGGTACGGCGCTTTGTTTACAGTTTTTGTTTTGGTCTGATGTGTGGATTGGATTTCAGTGGGTAAACAAATCACAATACCAAATGGGGCTCTTTTGCTTAGAGATCGCCGTTTGACGGCATCTACAGATTCAGATACCTTTAAAATACAGTATACATCCCAACCTCACAACAAAATATTATCCACAATACTACTGCTGATAAAACATTGTTTTTGCCTGCCAGCCTGCCACCACTACAAAAAAAATCAATATCCTACACAAACTGCTCAGCATCAACTGAATGTGTATTAGTTCCCTCAGACAATCAAATCATCAGACGAGAGAAGAGCATAAACAAAACGCAAGACATTGCGGCCATTACGGAGGATGTCCCCTTCAAAAGGTGGATCTGACCTCGCCGATAGCTGGAACGGACTCTCCCCGGCGGAGTGTATATAGGTGACCGAGAGTCATGGGAAATCAGTGAGCGGTGTAATCCACCCTGGGTTAATAAATGTTAAATGAGGGTTATTGAATAATAAATGGCCCAGGTGTGGTGGAGCGGCGAGGGACAGAGGAGCTTCACCTTGCTGCTTGGCCCTCTTCACCTGGGAGAAGAACGTGTGAGTGCGATCATCGTCCTGCAACTCCAGCAGCAACTCGGGGGCTCTCTCCCCTCGAACTCGTATCCGAACGCAGGCTAGAGTGGAACACACACACACACAGAGACAAATGCTGAGAAAATTGGGTCCATTCCCCTCGCATCAGCCACAGACTGTGCAGACACATTAGAAATGCAGACTCAGTCTTTAGAATGGAAAGTGAAGTGATTTAACAACAGAGAAGCGATTCAGCGTGATTACAGATTGCCCTAGCAACCCATGACCAGCTTTTGCTACTATATAAAGAGATAGACAGGCATTTGGCCCGAGGCATGTTCTAAAAATGTAGTCAAATTGGATAACAGCCCTGTTACAATAGATGTCATGGTTCCGCATTGTTTTGGTGCAACATATCTAGCCTTAAACGTCAAGACTTGCTTACATGGTAGGAACAATAGATCTGAATTGGTTTACAGTAGGACAGAAACAGACAGAGAAAAAGAGAGAGAGAATGTTCAGATATATAGAGGTAGAGTCAGATAGATAGATAGATAGATAGATAGATAGATAGATAGATAGATAGATAGATAGATAGATAGATAGATAGATAGATAGATAGATAGATAGATAGATAGATAGATAGATAGATAGATAGATAGATAGATATCCTACATGTGGGCAGTGGTTTAGCTCTGCCTGGAGCACCATCTATCTGGATGGAAAACGTAACAACACTTTGGGAGAATCTTATGAGAAATCCATTGTCGAGTTAGGGAATTCCATTGCATTGTAAATGGGATAAGTCTGTGTATTACTTATATTATTAAAATACTTATCATCACTGGTGAACAGAAACAGACAAGATTGTAGGCTTAGATAGACAGACAGACAGACAGACTGACAGACAGACAGACACATGCTGACACATAGATGTTCCTGTCCAATGATCATCAACTTCTCACTTACAAGAAATACTACAATATAGTTTTATAGGGTAAATTCAGAATCTTTAGACCTATTTCCTTCTTGCCAATGATGTTGTCCATCAACAGAGTTCTTTCTCAGCACAGTCCATGCTGCTCTCCATACTGGACACCTGCAGCTCTGGCTAGTTAGCCACAAAACTAATGCAAAGTAATAGGGCAGTAATTTAAACTGGCAGGAAGTAATTCAGTCTACTCCATAATGCACCCAAGGAAAAAGAAGTAAACAAAGAAGTTTGTTTTTTGGTATTTTTAAGTGGCCCCATTAACTTGACATTGGTTTTGTGGCAATCTAAGGAGGAGCTGGGTATCCAGTATGAAGCACAGCATGGATTGTGCTGAGAAAGGACTCTACCCTTTGACAACATCATCGATCTCCTGATGGTAAATCTGAGGAGCCTTTCAATTCAACTCACTTTCAATGTGCTCAGAAGTAGCACCTCTATAATCACTGTGCTCTGTGGGTTGGTTCGTTGGCTCATACGCACGTACATAGTATGTGTGTAGCTATGTATGCGTTCACTCAATCACTTCCTCGATCACACTGTCAGCCAAGGTTCCCCCGGATTTATCATCCACATGCTCCACAGCTGCACATCCTTCCAAGCACAAATAGACCTTTCACGCATGTTGTAATTGTTCTGCCCAAATAAGGGAGGGTCGCTCCATCGGCATGGGGAAATGAATGGGTTATTTAACTAGCTTCGTCTGTGGTTCACACAGGCTCTTTATCCTCTAATCTAATATCGATTTCTCTCTCTGCTAAGGCAGGGGATTTTGAATTTCGAAACGGCAGTTTAAAAAAAGGAAATATTGCTAGCCAGTGCTCACACTCCTATGCAGAGCTGTCTCTATGCCTGTACGTCACACAGCCTACGAAACAGCTTTGCCCGAAGTGCCTTATTACTATAACAAAAACTGACCTCCGTGACCAAATTAGTTTGAAAGAAAATGCGGTGATAACTTTGAATTGCAAGTATACATAATCTATAGTCTATTCTATATTACCCAAATAACCAAATATTAAGCTTGTCTGAACATTTATGAGTTATGCGGTGATATAGTTATCAGAAAAGTAAACATTATATTTTCTGCGTCAGGAAACCATACCTTTATGGCTGCATTCATCGTCGTTTCCATGTACACAGTGAATAAACATGGCTGCACAGACGTCATGAAGTGAAATAATTGAACTTTGTTCAACTCATTTTCTGTTCTTACTTGTAAAGTAGGCAAAAAAAGGATAGGGGGAACAATTAATATAATATTATTTATTCAATATGTTAAGGGAAAACAATATGAGAATAAGTAGCATCGGTTAATTTACTTCTTCTTTGGGCAGAGATGTTTGACAGTGGAATGTCGTCCAATGATCTGCGTAGTACGGCCAAAACTAGTTTAGCAAAACACATAATCCTCCTGTAAAATGTCACTTTACCTCTCACCCCAAATGCAGTTTAAAGGACAAAATTACTGGAAACCAGGAAAGGAAAACACCGTTCATTTTCATCATAGGTGGGGGAAAATACGAACCGGAGCGTCACAGTTTTTTGTCAAAATGATGACAATACTTCAGAGGTCTATAAAGCGCCAGCGCTCGTTTGTCTTAAGGCCTCTACAGATGACCACCAAAATCGCTTTTCAGAGCCACTGTTTTCCTATGGGGAGAGTGGTGGCCCCCAACTAGGCGGCAGCGCTACCCTTGGCATTGGCGCACTGCTCGAAGTTGCCACCAATGAGAAATCAGCTTTATGCGATATAAGCAAAAGCATCTTCCAAATGAGAGTGGGTCACGCTAAGAGATTGTGGAGAAATTAATCATCTATTTGTTTTGGAGTGTAACACTGCATACAAGCTGACCACAATCTTTGCAGGAATTTTGTTGTCGTTTGTATTTATAAAATAGATGACCTCTATGGTGATGATGAGTCTCTTATCATCTGAATGCTGCTTTACCTGTGATGCGGTTTTCGCTCTCCCCTTGCATCTGCAGAGACTCGACGTAGATGCTCCGGTTGCCTATGAAGCGGGCACAGGCGATGCCCCGGTATGGCTGGCAGAATCCTTTTTCTCGGGTCCTAGAAAGGAAACACAAACAGTCCTTTAGGCACCAATTGACCTAAAAAATAAGAAAAAAGAAGAAAAAAAAGGAGTGCTCCACTCAGAAAACCACGTGTCATGCTTTTAGCAGTGTTTCCAAATCACTTTGACCTTGGGTGCAAATCAAGTTAACCTCTGCCTAATCAATTGGATCAATGATGTAGAACTGAAAAATTCAATCATTAGCTAATAAACATCCTTCCAAGGAACAGCAGCTGTGCATCTCTGAAAAAGTCGAGTGGGAGTGGGGGCGGGGGCGAGGGCTGTTCCATCAAAAACATAGCTCTCTTGGCTGGGCTTCATGCTAACAGGCTAAACTGCTCCTCTGGTGTTACCTGTCCTGTGTTAGGAGACTGTATAGGGAGCCTGTGTCAGCTAACCTGAGGGGGAAATGTCTAATCTAATCGGGCCTTGTTTTCAAACTTCGCTTTTTGCTCGGGACATTAGCATGTTCTGTTTGCACTGGGCTTAGTCGCCTTCCAAACTGTCGGGGAGCTGCCAGACCCAACTAAAGTCTTAATCCCCCAAAACAAACAAGCCGGGCCTGAAGCCGGGGGTATACTGAAACCAGCTCCATGCTTATTGAAATGTGAAACTTCCTCACTGTTGGGGAATGGTAGAGAATGGGCCTGGTGTTCCATCATACTATGTAGCCTGAGAAAGCTGAAGGCTTCTAACTGAGGTTTCTTTAGCATAACCACTATCACACTGGCATAGCACTGGTATTTTAATTGGGTCACTTTGTATGGGAGGAAATGCTACAGCTTTTCATAGTGGTCCTCCTCACTGACAAACACCCATTGTTGTGTGGTCGTAACAATACACAAAACCAAACATTATGCATACAAAAATACATGCAAATTGAAACCATGCATTCACACGCACATGCCCTTGCGCATATGCACAAACAAATACCACAGAAAGTTAGCGTAACAGTTCGCCGGCAGTAAGTATTTACAGTATACAGACTTATGGTACAGAATAAAGTTTAATGGGAAATGATTTACAAGCCAAAATGCAATTACCTTATTAGCACCTCTGTTGGCAGTTAGGCTGCAGAGGCAACTATGTACAAGCACTAAAGCGTGACTCAGCGTTGAAAACCAAGTTGTTGCTACATCTAAAATGTGAATTTATAATCCCAGAGGCATTGCTATAAACAGCCCGAAACAGCCTTTAATGAGGGCAGCCAATAGCATTTGGTACACTTTCTTTTATATAAATGGGAGTGACGCGTGTCCAACGCATTTTAAGGGGCTATGAGATCTCTTGGCTTCAGAAATGTTCAAGTTAACTCCTTGTTTTTCAGTGGTCATGCAGTTTCCTCAAATGTGTCCATTGTCCCAACTTGAATCACAGCACAATTTGGTGGTTTTGTCCACTATGCAGGAACTATAATAGATGCTTAATTGTCATGGGACTGGAACATAGATGTTATTTATGAGGAAGTTCTACAGCGTCTATATTTCATGCGTAAACGGAGACATAATGGTCCTCTTCTATTGTTCCTTTGTGGAGAGCATTTTAACTTTCTGCTTTATTGCTTGGTACTCTTCATTGTCAATGAGTAATAAAAACAAATTGCATAAAGTCGTCCAGTAAGATTGCTGGACAACAGCAAAATGCATGACAATGATCTGTGAGTCCCGAGGCCAGGCGATTATTAAACTGTGAAACAAAACAACTGAAGCATTGAATGTGTGGATGTTGGCCCACCCTGATGTTGGGGTGTGTTGTTGTTGTTGTTGTTGTTGTTGTTGTTGTTGTTGTTGTCGAAAGGACAATAACCTAGTAAATGAATGAATGAATGAATCAATCAATCAATCAGTGTAAAGTTCTCCTAAGGGCTGTTGATATAAGGAACATAACTGCTGCCAAGTCTTGTTAATGGCTGGTCAACTCATCAGATAGGATTTATATACTCCAACCCTTTCAGTAGTTTGTGTTACTGAACTTCCTTGTTCATCTTAAGACATACAGGATAGACCAATACCCACTGGTGCTTCCACCTACTTCAAAGCAACCCCTGAGCAGACTGAAAGAGGCCCTCAATGGCCAAATCTGATCAAGCCTTTCGTTCCTTCATCCCCTCATCTCTCCTTACCTCCTAAAAACATGGAGAGGAGAAATCCTGATACATAGATGGAAAATTTGCAATGGAATATTTCTTCACACATTGTTAATCGGAATATACTGTAGACCTGTTCTACTCCAGTGTTTACAATTGCCAGTGAAAACAAACCTTTTACAGTCACAAAATACAACAAATACAATTGAATACTCATATTTACATGTTGTCTGGTGTAATTTTATAAGGGGCTCAGTAAATCAACTCGTGAACTACTACCTTGTTGTATACTAATTTGTTGCCCACTTCAACACCTATTGCACGTCTGGCGTTCTGGTTGGGGGGATCTCCCATTGAATTACCCATCTAAGGTTTCTTCCCTTTCTTCCCTATTAAGGTTTTTCTTTCTTGTGGGAGTTTTTCCTTATCCTCCTTGGGAGTTTAGCCAGGGGGTGCTGTATCTGAGTGGGCCTGTGAAGCCCAATGAGACATGTATTGTGATTTTGGGCTATACAAATAAATTTGACTTGATTTGACTTGACTTGACTTGACTTGACTTGACTTGAAAACATATATCTGTTCTTATTTCTTGTTGGGGCTACCGATTTGTTTACATCTGGATCACTGATTGGGCCTTTAAAGTCCAACATTTTGTACATGTACATGAGAGAGGAGAGGATCTGACATTCTAACTGCTGTATGGATCCCCAATGCACAGAGGTCAGGCTGCAGTCTTTTCCTCATGTCACAGAGAGGGAACTTGAGAGAGTTTGACCGAGAGCTTCCAGCTCTCATCTCAATCGATTTAAACAACAGAGTAGGGTTGGAAAAAACGTAGGAATGGAATAAAGGGAAAACAAAGTTAAATATGGTTTATCCGACCATAATGTATGTAATAGAGTTCTCCCACCTTCACATTCAGTAGCCTAGACAATATAGGCTAGTAAGTGATACTAAACTTGTGTAAGTGACACGAAAATAAGTTTTTGAAGAAAGAAACAAAATCGGTCTATACCAAGCAATACCTTAGCTTTTTGCTTTTTTATATTGGTGGTTGTTCACCTCATCCAGAAGACTAGCTCATCTGCATTTCTTTTTAAACCGCGACATCATTCAAGAAACGGGAAGCCCAGAATTACAGAGGTCAGCGCTACCGACAGCTCTGCTCTCAGACCTGTCGGCTGACGGTCCGCATGAAAGGGAGGTGAAAGCAAAACCCGCAATTCTGGGAAGCTGAGCCTCAATGACGTACGCGCCGAGAGACTTCAGCGTTCTTGAGTGTCTCACGACCAACCTTTTTTCCAGAGGGAAAGGGGGGGGGGGGCAATTTTTGGAAGAAAAATGGTTGGAATAATGATTTCAGTGGCTGGGGTAATGATTTCAGCTACAGTGTGTGGCTTTAGGATTGGATTCCTTTCAACTCTGTTGTTCTTTGCCAGTGCCAGTGATTCCTTCCTGCTCTATTGCTGCACCCGTGTAACTAGTCCAGTGGCGAGCAAGGACATCCCTTTTCCTGATACTTATCTCGTAGCACAGCAGTCTAGAGAGCAAACTCTAGAATGTGGTCACTCAGTGGCCTCATGGCTGAACTAGAATCGGCTCTTACTATCCCAAGATCATGAGCTTAGGCCGCTTAGATACACACTCAAATTTCTGGGGCCTCATTTATAAAAAGGTTCTTACATGCAAATTCTGTGCTTACAACCAAAGTCAAAGTTGAGATTTATTAATAAGTTGTCTTGATGTCAAAATCAGAGAGAAATTAATGTTCTCCAATTTTCTCAGATACATCAGAAGCTAAAACAATTTTCTATCATTACCCAAAATATGAATGCTATTGGTATCATTTTCCTCCGTTTTTTTTTTTGGATCATATTCTTTGAAATGATCATATGAAGGAACCTAGGATAAATGCGGCCCCATGGTCCGGAGTCAGGAGAGAACACAAAGGTCATGGGAATCAGATTTACGTTGTGTTAAATACAAGTCAGAGCTGGTTTCTGACCTACAAAGCCAGAAGGGTAATGGAGGAGAGGACAGTGTCACAAGAGCCGGACCTCTTCTACATTGAAAATTCGTACCACATGTGATGTCCCTTCAGCTCAAGCTCGGGTGACAATGTAGTAAATCTCTTTTGTGGTTGAAACTTCCCAGGTCCAAGTTGTCTAGGACACAGCTGATCAGCCAGGCACACCGGCCTCTTTCTTCTCGTTGACAGGGTTACCCTTTTATGATCTCTTGGATTAGCTTGGTTCACACAAAACCCTGATCTCAATCATCGAAGGACATCTTCAAAATCTAACCCGACGTCAGCCAATATCCTGCTCACGGCCAACTCCATGTGTCTCTGGGTTCTGCAGAACTTGGAAGAGGCTGTTGAGACGAGGGCCCTCAGTCTGTGGCAGGTTACCTTGTAATCAGTCCCAGACGTGCCCTAGGAAGCCCCAGACGCTGTAAATCAATCTAGGTTATCTCTGGAGTCCAAATAAGAGAGTGCTTTTTGCTTTGCGCATTCTTTGTCTGTTTAGTCTTGGCTCCAGATTATTCTGTAATCTCCTTTACGACGGTTATCGTCAACACCTCCTGAATCTCCTCTCCAGATAAGACAGTATAGTAGTTCACCTTGGTAAGCTTGGTTGGATCACAAAACAGCCTGCCAGATATATGACACGAGTTATGAATTCAAGAGGTCAGCTATTTTGAGAGGGATTTTTGTTTTTAACCCTTTGATGCATGAATAATTAAAATAAATGTTTTAATGGCTTAACCTCCTACACAACAGTAAAAAAAGAAGGTAAAAAATCCCCTCCACATGTATTGTAAACACTTAAAAATTTTCCATATTGAAAATAATTTCTATTAATATGTTTTTTCCACCAAATTGTTCAATTAACTACAGAAAATGGCTTAGCAGCATCTCTCCACCTTTACCCTAATTAAAAATTCAAGGATCTTTGAATATGCAAATTGGAAACAAGCACCCATTGATATTTATCATGAATTCCAAGTCAGCAGTAATATATTTTTTCAAGACATGTCAATACCTACTCAGCTTTCTATGTATGCTGAAGCTAAAGGTGTCAAGTTACCACATATTGGACTATGAGAGGTTCTATCTAACAGTGACATCACACATGCAATTCAGATTTCAGGGAAGTATAGAGAAGCTCTCCCTCTCCAGGGGAAGAATGTAAAAAATGTGCTCTGGTGACAAGTTCTGCACAATTGTCTATATTGATATATTATATATAGTCAAAATCATGCCTCCAAGAGGAACTAACCATAAAGAAAATGTTTTTTTTAGTGGAGGGGATCTTTGTTGTTTGTTTTTTAATCAAAAAATATGTTTCTTTGAGTAGAAGGTTTTAACAGATATGCCAAAGACATCTGTTCCTTCTCTCACACCTATTGCCATCTTGGACTTACAGTGTTAATAATCAGAGACAATCAGATTCAAGATAATGGTTCATGTTACATTAAAGTAAAGGGTCTCAGGTGGATGGGAGATCACAGCTATATTTTATGAATTTATAATAGCCTTAAATCATGTGTCCACCATGCATGAAAGGGTTAAGAGTTAAAATAAAAAATAATTTTTAAAAACAAAAAAACAAAAAAAAAAACTGCCAACCATGAAGTTTGTTAGGTATTGGGAAAGCATAACGTCAGCCAATTCATAAAAAGCAGTTCCTTTGTAGTTGTCCCTTAACACAGAGGAGGAAATGCAGGAGTGGATGCTGCAGATAAGCTGGGGACATAATTGCTTGTGGCAAGCAACAAAGGCTTCTTTGGAAAAAAAAAAAGAAAGAAAACTGCCGTGCCCTGGGGACTGTGTCGAGGCTTTGTCCGACCGCACTGTAAACACACAGCGGAGTTATTAGACCCAGACACGGCTGGGACGGAAAACTTCTAACGCTCAGCTGCTACAGAGAGGGTACGAAGGTCACTCCATTCTCAAATGTTTTGACTTCTCGCCGCTCAATTAATGAGTAATGTGTTTGACAATATCTCCCGCACATGGCTGGACCTATGTAGGGCATGTGTGTGATTTAGATCCTTTCTCAAATAGTGGGAACTGTGACTGTACAATAGCACCTCTCACAAGGAGTTTCTACACTGCTCAGTTCCTATTTGCTTCAAGCTCTGGAGAGGTCTATTGCCAAAGAGAGCTGTCAATGCTTAAGTCCCGCAGTCCCCCCCCCATCAATATCACATATGGTTACAATTTGGACACCAGCTTGGATTGACTGCAGCCCCCCCCCACCAAAACTGAAGTTTAACAAGAATTACTGTAGAGCTTTCTTTCTTTTTTTTTTTTTTGGTTTCCTACTTCCTTTTGGCCAAAGAATGGCGAGAAGGTAAAATATAAATACCTACATAAATATATAATGGAAGAACAGAAAAACAGTGCCAACTGGAAAAGGCTGAAATGCTGTGTCTGGTGCTGGACTATGTTACAGTGCTCATGGGGATGTGGCATAGATGATTAGGGTTCATTATAGTTAAAGGTAGAATCTGTAATGCCGTCAAACAGCGACCTCTTGGCAAAAGAGCCCCGCTTGGTATTGCACTTTGTTTACATTTTTTGTTTTGGTCTGATGTGTGGGTTGGAGTTTAGTGACTTATTAGGGTATAATGTGAATTTCTCCA
>OMKL01051596.1:0-20252 GCA_900302295.1 Parasudis fraserbrunneri
GTCGAGATCTACCGCACACACACACACACACACACACACACACACACACACACACAGATGTGACAACATAACCTCCTAAGTAACTAGATAAAAATACATTAAAGTACTTCAGATAGCTAACATACATTATTATCCATCATATTTGAGTGCATGGTGAAATGATAAACCACCTGGGAGGATAAATAAAAAAAAAAAAAAAATTTAAAATGAAAATGGGCTGGCTGTCCTCCTCAGTAGTGCTTTAGCATCAGTAATTTAGTTGAGGTTGGTCCAAATGCCAACAACAGCATGAATGTTGCAGCTGCAATAGATTAGGTTATAAGCACAGTACTTCACTTTTTTTTCTGTTACGGTAAACTATTATGATAATATAGAAATATAAAATAATTATAACGTGGCTAAGGACATTCATTAGCTGTATAATAACAGTAGAAGACCATAGTGCGGCTACCATAGGAAAACCATAGTATTTTTGTATGTGAACAACAAGCAATTTAATTAGTTACAGCAAATTGCACTTATACTACAAAATACTGCAATTGACAGGCATATGTGGTAGAGTAACAACGCTGTTATACAACTTGCCACAATTCCACAAAGTGTAAGGTACTGCAGTTGTTTATGTAATCATATGGATGATTACAGTAATAATACAGTTAAGTACAGTTTATTTTTTAAACTACAATGTTACTGCAGTTTATTTTGTGTTGCATAGGTTCTGCAAATTAACTGCAAAATTACTGTTAGGTATCACACTTAAGATACCATTAATGCATTGCAGTTTTTAAACACGCCTCAATTGTCACATTCCGCCAAAACTTCTACATCTTTCATTTGGATGAATGGGGCCTGTGCCCGCTCAATCTCTTTATTTGGGGCAATAGTAAGCCCGCCAATGCCGTGCCTTCTATAGCTCATGTGACGCATTACAGGAAGTGAGAAGGACTTGGTTAGTCTCAGCAAAGAGCTTGAAAATTATATGCTTTGGTGATACCAAAGTAAGATAGCATTACTGGATATCTGAAAAGTATCTGGTGGTGATACCACGCGATTTACGAACAAGAAAAAGCGGAGATTGTGAAAGGTAATGTTCAATGCAGCAACAGTGGATAATTATATCTGCTCAACGAGAAAATTAGCCAGATAATGACATAATGTTGCTGTAGCTAGCTAAATGTAGCATCTTAGCTAATTCTGAGAGAAACCGTTTTTGGACAGCTAACGTTATTATCACTCTAAACAAGAGAGGGTCCTCTGCTTGCCATAGTGTGCAAAGATGAGCTAAAGTGACATACAATTAGCTATACTACGATAATTCACATGCAGTATGCATGCTGGCTAGCTACCACACAGGACAGGGGGTATGAGCAACTTCAATTTAGGAAGTAACGTTAGTAGGAAGTAACGTATTTGAACGTTTTAGCTAACGTTAGCTAAATATTGAAAACATGGCATGATTATGTTGTCCCAGCCTAATATAAAATAAATGAGTGAAAATGAACTGGTGTCATAACCTCCTTGATCATGACAATGGCATTTTGATTAACGTTGTAATAATTGTTTCAGATGAGTAACGTTGGTATGACTGCGTAACGTTATTCAAGTGTGTTGGCCCCTGATAAACTCGCATAACTGCACACATAGCGAAAGGAACACGTTTTCTTTATAGATTGCAATATCTCAGATTCATTTGACACTTGGGATTTTGTAGACATCCATTGTAACATAGGTTAATTCAGTCTGTCCAAGAAGGGGTGGGACCCATTTCCCTGCTGTAGAAATTGGGTCCTTAGACGAATCCAAAAGAAGAATCCTTATGCCAACCGTAAACCCTTAAAATGTGGTTATATTATGACATTTAACGACTACCGCTGGCTTGACTGCAAAGAAGCCTCTGTGATAGTCAACTTTTTATTTTTATTTTTGTCATGTCAAATTTATTTGCACAGCCAAATATCACAATACATGTCTCAATGGGTTTCACAGTGCCCTACATGGTGCCAGGCCCCTCATGTCTGGCCCATGTTCATCAAACACGAGAACACCGGTAGCCTTCAGTGATACTGATGCAAATTTTTCATGTGATTTTTAACATTGGGGTCACAGGACTTTCCCAACTTCAGTGGGGGGTTACTTGTGAAAAAACAAGGACACACAGTGTCCACGAAGTGCATTGCCTGTTAGCTGCCAGTAGGGGCAGAGTGGCTAACCATGAGTGAATTACTAATGGTCAGGTGCCTCACATCTAAAAAGTTGGGAAACCCTGACATGTTTGTTGATTGCCTATTGAATATGAACCTTTTTCCCTGCTTTGATTACAGCCGCAATATGGCGTCAGGGAGCGGGTCCAGTAAAAATGACTTCCGTCGGAAGTGGGACAAAGATAAGTATGAAGAAATGGCACAGACACGCCTCATGGAGGAAAGGGAGAAGAAAGATGGGAAGGTGGTGCCTCCAGTCAAGAGGGAGATGTTGCGTCACAGAGATTACAAGGTGGACCTGGAGTCCAAGCTGGGTAAGACCATCGTCATCACAAAGACCACACCCCAGGCTGAGATGGGGGGCTACTATTGCAATGTCTGTGACTGTGTAGTAAAGGACTCCATCAACTTCCTCGACCACATCAATGGCAAAAAACACCAGAGAAATCTGGGCATGTCGATGCGTGTGGAACGCTCCTCACTGGATCAGGTAAAGAAACGCTTTGAGGCGAACAAAAAGAAGATGGAGGAGAAACAGAAGGAGTACGACTTTGAGGAACGCATGAAGGAGCTCAGAGAGGAAGAGGAGAAAGCCAAGGCATACAAGAAGGAGAAGCAGAAAGAGAGGAAAAGGAGGGCAGAGGAGGACGTGGACTTTGAGGAGGATGACGAAATGGCTGCAGTCATGGGGTTCTCTGGGTTTGGCTCCTCCAAGAAGAGCCACTGATTTATACTGGCTGGTTTTCCTAGTCTGGATCCAGTCCTCTCAATCACTTTAATTGAATCATAAAAAAACAAACCTGGAGCAGCTTATGTTGAGTTTGGCTATTCCTCGGCTCCTGTAGAGGTGTGCTTGCTGAGGGGTGGGGATGTTCTACCAAACTTATACATGGCTTTTAGTATGTTGTAGAATTTCTTATGTATCTTAGCGTATCTGTTTACCCCATATACATTCAGAAGTGGTGGGTCACCACCAGGGTATTTTCTTTTTTCTTCTTTTTTTTTTACCTCCACCGCTAAAAGAATTGTGGAAATTAAAGTAACACTATGATTTTGCTGAATGTGCCCTGAAAAGACAAACAAGAAGAGGCTTCTTGTTTGGAATTTGCAATTTTATTATCATAAAGTATCTAAATAAGAACTTTTTTGGTGCTGTGTTCTGCACTAGAACCATATCTGGGACCAAAACAAGAATGTACTGTATGTGGAACCAAAACCAAAATACCCTCCAACCACCACTGCTGCAAAAATCAACCCAGTCAGAGGTCAGGTATACAAGGCTGTGTGCTAGTTTCATCCTCTCCACTGCAGATGTGTGCTATTTACAAATGTTCATTAAATAAACTTGATTTTGTACAAAAAACAACAACAACCTTTTCAGTGTTTTGTTCACTTCCTTCCCATCACTTTGCAGTGGGTCATCATTGTCATATCTTATGTTTTGAATAGTTCCCAAAATGTCCTGGCTTTTAATGTCCTATGGAACCTACTCAACAATAGTGGAACAAGGACACACAGCTTTGCGAAGCGTTCTCTCATAGATTTGACTGGTTTTAAACAAAGTAGCATGCCTGTGAGTGAATTACTGATGAATGAGTGAGTAAGTGACATTGCCAGTCATAGGGGTGCTTTGCATCTAAAAAACATGGCCGGAGTCGCAGTTTTGTGTTTAAAAAAAAAAAAAAAAAAGTGGTAGCCTACAGTTGGTCAGTTTTCCATGTTACAAATCCAAGTTGGATCTGAATTCTCAGATTGCTTGAATAGCCTAGAAATCGCTGGCAGATTAACACATGGGCTGTTCGCTTTTCTGAAGAAATAAGATACACGGCGTATATAGACCCGGTCAATCACTGTCCAAGGGCTGACTGAAGATAGTCAATTCGTCAATTAGCCAACTCGGCGGTTATTAGGTCTTTGTCATCAAAACATTTTTAGTCAATCAGTCATTTATTATAGTTCTTTTTTTCATCCTGAATGAGTATTTTAGGGGAAATTATGCATATCTCCGGCATCACAGTAATAGTCACACATTTTTAAACTACGGCATAGACTTAAAGAGGTCCTATATCATTCAGGATACATTTGCAGAAGAACAATGTGGGAAAGAGAATTATGTGTATTCATCAATTGAATGGACTATTATATTACTCAGCAAAAATTCTTGATTCAAGGATAGCCCTAGTCCCACTCCAAACCTAGACAAATGCGACATATAATTCCTTTTTATTATACTGTGGCTTGTATTGAAATTATACACAGGGGGGGTAATGGCCATCAAGGCTGCGTGTGTGTGTGTGTGTGTGTGTGTGTGTGTGTGTGTAATGCATAACTTGGAAAATGGCTCTCTCTGCTGGATTGTCTTGTTACTTACAGCAGAGCTATATTGCCTTTGCTGTAAAAATTAAACTGACTGAAGGCTTACATTTATCTTTTATAAACATTGTTATGTCTGTAACAAAATGTAACCAAGTGTTAAAAACTGCCTAGTCAAAAATCTTAGCTTTATGTATCCTTATTTAAAGGGGGTTGTGTGTGTGTGTCTGTGTGTGTCTGTGTGTCTGTGTGTCTGTGTCTGTAGGGGGGGGTCAGGGTGTGCTTTTTTGTAATGCCATAAAATTAACATTAAAGATGGCCAAATACTGCCTAAATCATAGCTTTGTTTTCAAGAAGAGGACTCGTTTCTCTTCTTTCATGTGTTAAAATCCTCAAAGATGCTTCTGAATATGAAAACAGTAGGCATGGTGCCTTCTGGTGCCCTCAAGTCATGTGGGACCTTATATATAAGGTCCTTGGGAACTCGGAAGGTCTGAGCTAGCAAATTTTGTGATATTTTTCATCTAACCTGCTAGCATTCACGTGCCAAAGTTGGGAGAAATGTTGATCCAATAACAAAGTAAATAAGTTGAAACACAGAAACTATGGCTTTAGGACATTACTGTTTAACAAGGTGATTATATTGTTTTGTACTGCACTCTACCAAAATTGATGTGATTCTTTCCACTTTTTATTTGTATTTTATTTTATTGTGACTGAACTAGCCAATGGCGGTGCAGGCAATAACATCACAACTCAGCAACTCATGTATCAAAAATTTCCCAGACTTTCCAACATTGTCTATCCGACTTGCATGCTTGGCCACCTCGAACACGGCAGTGCTTTGTTGTGAACATGGGAGTATCATTACACATTATCAGAAATATGACATGGACATATTGGGATCGCTAAAAGTTGATCAAACCACCTGCAACGTGAAATAAATGTATAATCTGTAATAATCTGGCTGAAACTGCTGCCTTGGATCTGATTGGTCCTGACTTTCTGACCGCTATAATCTCCTATGTATGTCTTGGTCAGATGATACATTTCCGAGTTGATGAGGACCGATTGAACGCACCATTGAAGTCGGCATGTATGGCTAGGCTAGTGCACACCTTCAGGTATATTTATTTTACACAAAAATTGCATTATAAACTTGAATGTAAAGTTTGTGAACAAATTTTAAGTTGGCTTGACAAAGCCAAGCTGTAATCAACAGAAAGATGTTAACATTTTCAGCAAGCCATCCCCCAACTCTCTAATAGTTTTGAAGGATCAAACATTCATTAGTTGGGTATGTCCTAAACTGCATAGCAAGTTGGAGGGCTGTAGCTTAAAACTTGATAATAGCCACGCCCCTTTATAAGTCTGAGAAAAAGTGGATGAAGAAACTAGTGAAAGAAAGGATAGAAGTGAGCTATCTATTCAAAAAGCACAAGCAATCCCCATGGGCCTACCCTGAAGATGCCCAGCAATTTTGTGGCTGATAGCTTCAAAGCTGCAGGAAGAGTAGCAGTGACAAAAAAGTAACTTACTATATCAATAAGTTGGCTTTGTCAAGCCAACTCAATTACTCATAAATTGCATGTGGTGTTTTAGGTATACAAAAGGGGAAAGTGAAAAAATTACAAGTTTATTAGGGTAGGCCTACTTTATTTAAAAACATAGATGGCACAAAAATGGCATAGAGATACTACCTGGATACACAATCAAATAACACATTCTGCCTTCTTCGTTTTTTGCATTTACTGGCGGCTCACTTTCCCCTTTTGTTTCACTGTTTGCCCTGAGCATCTTTGCCTAAATATTCCACACTGCTGTTTTGTGTTTTAGGTATATAAATCACTCAATGTAAAGTAAAACATTGCAAGCAATGCAAACTATGAAGGGCAACTTCAAAATCAGAGTAGGGAAGAGTGGGGTAAGAAGAGCCAGTGGATAAGTTGGCCCATCCCCTGTATCAAGGGAAACATACCATAAAACTTTGATTATTAGCCCGGACTTTTATTTGCTTCAATTATTGAACACAATCAGGCATCTATATGGGACTGACCTTTAATTCATTTCACACAAAACTGTTGCTCAGCAAATATGAAATACGATTATGGAGAAATGTCTCGCTGCTGCATCTCCTGAGTTTTGCTCAGCATTGGCTTATGATTGCAAATGATGATGAAAAGAAAATCAAAACTGCACCCGTGGTAACTGCAAAAACAAATAATTTAGACCTGGCTTCTAATAGAGACCGGCATTTATTTGTCAAAACGTGTAGCCACACCCAGCCAGTAAAAGGGACTGGACGTTTAATTGGGACCCTGCTTTTCATTAAGTTGTACTGTACACAATTTTTGTCATTTGACCATACATTTAGGAGGAACCCTTCATGTTTACTCCGGCTTTGATGGAGTGAAGCACATAGGAAAAGTGGTGAGAACATTGTTGCTCAAAAACATTATTATTATTTTTATAGTTAAAAGTGATTTTTTGTTTTTTTACATATCAGGTGTAATGACTCATGTCTCAGTGCAAATTTAGCAAGTTTTGAAAATATAGAGTATAAATGTTAATTAACTACCAAGGTATAAACATTTGAACTAATTACCAAAAAGTTTGCTCTGAATTCTTGTATAGGGCATTTTTTTTATGGTGGCTGTGGGATAAAATGAGCCAAAAGCTGGTATGTTGAGCCAGTGGTTCAATTTAGGACACAGAGAGGTCAAGAGATTCTTAAAATATAAGTTAAAGAAGAACTTAAATGGTCATATTAAACAGATGGCTGAGCAATTCCATGGTCTTACACCTATTACATTGTTAAAAGTAAACTGGATGAAAATATAAAAATATGTCAATAAGACTGTTTTGAAAAGAACAGAGAATGTGCTGTTCAATAGTATTTGCTAGAGGAATAGATAATATTTTTATTATGTCCAGACCTGTTTTTGTTGAAAAAGTCAGCTGGACAGTTTACCCATGTGTAGCTAGAATCAACTTACCCCTAACCTGGGTCAGGTTGAGCTCAGAGAACCACTTTTTCATTCATCTTTTTCAAGTCATATTTTCATACCCCTTTTGTGCAGATGCATTCTTATAATTTCAGTTTGTAGTAAACCTGAAAAATAGGTAAATGTATTTCTTTTACTTCTGTCTCATTCCTTGCCAGAGGTCATTTTATGTAAATATTACCCCAACATCCCCTATAGCTAATGTCAGTTACTACCAGTAAGAGTTTTTATTTTTTATTTTTATTATTATTTTTTTTGTAACCAATGTGCCAGTTTCAGATGGAGGTGCACCATTTTTGCTGACCAAGCACAAATAGGCTATGTGCACTTTGTTTTGAAAACTCAACAAAATGAATAATTTGCTTGATATTGACCATTACTGAAAAGATAGTTCATTCTGTCAAAAGTTGGGGGAATGTTCATTATACAGACTTTTAATCAATCAAAGAACAACCTCTCTAAATATCTAAAACATGGTCCAATATCTGTGAGAGTAATTTTGTGGACCCACAGAATGTTTGCTTGAGTTTTCATACCCATATGAGCTTTATTCTGTAGTAGTATTCTCAGTTCTAAAATAGAAAATGTACCCACATACTCATAACATTCCCCGAGGTGTTTTCAGTGTCACCTTTACCGTCTTTCACAAGTCATTGTCTATGCAGCAGCTTCAGACTTAATACTTGATGACATCACAAGTTAGAATTTTAGCACTCTAATTTTTGGAAAGTTTTAGTGTTCACTAATATTTTGAATTCTTAAATCAGGTGTAGTTTCCCCTTTAATGCACATTTTACAGTTCCCAGCTTTTGGTAAATCAGAGATACTTTCTGTAAATCTGTAAACATTAGTGTGTAATAGCAATGGCCTATATGAATAGACAATAGTCTCATACTCAGACTCATGTAGGCCTACTAAAATAATTTGCCACAAGAGTTGCGTCATTTTTTTTTGTTTTATTCATCTTTTTATTATCTTTGTTATCTTTAAGTATTTTGTGCATATACCTATGTATTGATTTGTTTGTTGTTGCATTATTGTATACCTTTGTAACTTTACTACATCCTGACTTTTTCGATCTGAGATAGCAACCAAACCTTATGTTATAATTTAACAGTTCACGAGTTTACGAGGAGCACCTGAATGCAGCATGTAATTCTCAAGTTTGGACGCCTCCTCTCTCCCGTCGGGCCGTCTCCCTAGATTCAAGATTACAAGGCTAAGTCCAGTTTTGCGGATATGAGCAACTCAGTAGGTAGACATGAAAGCAGCCGTGGGGAGAATTAAATGCAGGACTCCGTTAACATGTTAATTTGATTTAAGTGCGTCTCAAATTGTCTGTGTTACGGTGTGAATAAGACAGCTCAGCTGAAATCAGCTAAACGAATTTTGGTCAAGAAATCTGATTGTTTTGTCGTCATTCGCTTGACCTTCTTACAAACACCCTGCAGCTCAACTCCAGCAACATAAACATGGCCGTTAGCTAAGCTTAGTCCGCAACGAAACATCAGGTACTGTTTGTGTGGTCGAATTATTCAAATGGGCGAAGTTTTTTCCAAAAGCTTTTTCAGTAACAAGTGGAGAGAAAATGTACGCGGAAAAACGTGCCAGTAAATTAGCTGATACTCTTTCAGCGGCATCTTATTTCAGCTTGACGGTGGTGTTTACGAAGTTCAACCAACGTTGATGACTCTGCTAGCTAGCCACCACACTAGCAAAGCTAACATCTGCATCATAGCAAAGTTGTGACAACTTTTTCTGTGAGCCAGTGCTGCTTGTGTACTGATCGAGATGCAGTCCGGTCGCATGCTCAGTCTACTCCGATGAGGATTCTTCTCGTCGCGGACTTCTTTTCTGATCCATCTGGGTGGCAGCTTTGTCGTATCTAACTTTGACGTTGTATTTTTTGACTGGTTGACACCAGCGAAGCTCTGCTTGCTTAACAGGCAGTTGTGCCATTGGAAATATCACTCAGAAGGTTCAGCAATGTTTTCTGTGAAACCCTTGAAACCAACCTTTAAATCCTACCTTCCACCCGTACAGGTGAGTATCGTCAACCTGATTTAGCCAACCGGGAGCCCCATATAGGCTACCCTGTGCCATACTGACAGCTATCATAATCCAGCATATGCCTACCTTTCCCCCTTCTTTTGTTCTTCATAAATCTGTATTTTACTCACAAGTCACAGTGTTAATACATTACAAGATTCATTATTTGTATACTACTTGTCTGCTTAAGCATTTTTATGCAATGCTGTCATATGTTTAGCCTAGGCTATTTGTTTATGTATTCACTAGCTGTATGACTTTTCTTATCAGTGTTTCTTATTCATATATTTAGTTGTGGTGTTCCACCACAGTATCAGACAGGCCCACCACAAATATATTTCCAAACTAAGAAGGGTTTTTCCTGGCTCAAAATCTGACAGAGGTGGTACCTCAGTTAAAGGACCATACCAGTCTTTTTGGTGCCATGCCATTGGTCCAAAGGCCCATCATTCAGAAACCCCAATAGTCCGAAAAACTGCCCCTTATCCCGAAAACAAAAGCCCATTGCTCCCGAAAATACACACTCTGTGCCCATTTATCCGGCAGCCCATTATTCTGAAACTTCAATAGTCCGAGAAATGTCCCATTGTTGGAATAAAATCATGAGAATTTTACCTCAGTTGATGCACGCCCCATCACCCGACTCGTTAGATGTAGGCTGATCAAAAACTCGACAGACGGACGGAAGGAAGGACGGACGGCTCTGCTTCCTCCATTGTGATTGCAAACGGGGTCCCAGTCAGACACAGAACTATGTGGCCATCATCTTTTGAGGAGTGAGCTATTATGCCTACACCTTTTTATTTATCTATTAAACACTACTGCAGAAAGGACCTTACTACACATTTCTCCTATTGTACAGGCCAACAGCTTAACAAGGTCCTTTGCAAGAATACTATATGTAGTTACAAACTAAGGAATACACTGCACAGTGTTCCCTACAGCTGCCCAGTTTTGCGCAACGGCCACCCACATCCAAAAGCGTGCATCTGGTCGCATCTTGGGAATGTGTGACTCAAGACATACAGAGCTTGGAAAGGATCGGTTGGACACTACTGCAGTTGTCTACTCTTTTCTTTTCAATAGGCTATAGCGAAATTAATATAAATGCCTGTAATGCAGCATTGTGGAGGATAGGATATTGGACAACTTTCTGGAGAGTTAGGACAGTGCACAGAATAAATAACGGCTGGATTTTGAATGACGGGAGATTAATGTTCATGTAGGCTAGGGCATGTCGAGACGTCACATAATGTGCAGGTAAGCGTGTCTGCTTTCACCTATATAGCCTATAATGGGGACTACTGTGTATGATACCGCTGGCAGATTAATCAAATTATTCTCATAATCAAAGGAAGAACAAAATGTATTTGTTTGCATTTAAGTGTGTAGGCTACAGCATCATCAGAGTAATTAGGCTATCTTACATTTTTTAAACATTAACTTGGTGCAGCCTTCTTTATGTCAGCAGACTGCCTTGCTGTCAAAATATAACTTTCCCACAGGATGAATTCCCCGTTGTGTCCCGCACCGGTATATTCATGCAAAAGAAAGTCTTGTCCTTTATTTGTGGTCATTGATGGATGGTGCTGCTAATGTCAGCTAGGCTATTTAAAAAGGCAGCAAACTATAACAATAATGAAAGAGACAGCGGGAAAATGCACAACTTAACCAAACAGTAAAATAATAGTCATGACATGCCATATGGGACTCCAGTAGCTGTGATGTCATTTTCATTTACCAAGCACTACCTCTCCTTGCGGTTTACTAATGTTTGCAAAGGTTTGCAAATGTTTAATGTCAAACATCAACAGAGTTTTTCCCACAAATGTACAAGTTTTTCTAAAGGTTTCTGATCACCATTAAATGTATGCCTTTGTTGTTTTATAGCTAAGGGTTAGTTTATAGCATTCCAATGTGCAACTAATAATTAGAGGTTTGTAAACATTTCATTTGAAGATGTGATATTTCCATATAGCCATTATTAACCCTGTCAATCATCGTTAAGGAGCCTCTTAAAACTGCTGCAGTTACAACAGAAAGTCCAGATCGAAATAAAAGGAAGAGAGAAGGAATAGACCTAAAGAAAATATATTTTGTTCATAATATTTATTTATCCTAAACTCAAATTTCAAGGGACACTACACTGGTAACATTTTTTTTCTTTGCCATGGTGAGCGTTTTAATTTGGACTGCCATGGGCCCTGTAAAGTAGGCCTTTAATCAACCATGGATACTATTTGAAGACCAACAGCAAATAAACAAATGTGCACATTTTAAACATTTAATAGTTCCCTTGAGTCAAGCCAGAGACGATTCAGAAAGGAGACGGCGCAACTTAAGTAATTTCCTGTATCTGTGTCATGTGGGTTTCACCCAAGTTTTGCCACCGCCCTGTCCCTTTAGGAGACTAGCGGCAGGTCTGAGTCTATTGACTCCAATTGGAGACGTAAGCACAGATTCTTCTGCCCCATAGTCACCGAAGTAAATATTGAACACATTTTTCACAAGCCACATATCTTCGGAACATTCTGACACTAAAATGGTTTTCAGACCGACAAATCAGGAGAAAATTTGTTTTGAGACCTGTCTCTGTCTTAGCTATCTGTTGGTGCTGAACCAACCAAGGTGGGGGGAAGGGGGGAGAGGCAACCACGCCCACTTAGGAGAAAGGAAGTGTATACCATTTTATACCATTGGCGCAGCTTGTAATGCATCATCTTTTGTATAGAGCGTCTTTAGTCAAGCAAGCAGCAGTATCGTTCGGACTTCCGCTTTGGAATTTTCACAATAAAAGTCCTCAAGTCAAAGTCTATTAGATAACATTCATTATTAACGTCATGTTACCTAAGTATAAAGTTACACCTTTTGAACGCAAGAGGGTGCCCCTGGTAATTAAATGCAGCTCCAGTCTTTCATGGCTTTACGTAGAAGTTTACATTCCAATTGCCTATATTAGGACCGAATGAGTTGACAGGGGAAACTGAATAGATAACTATTCTTGATGCATGCCGCCTGGCGGAGATTTGTGCTCTACTGAGCACACTCTTCTAGTTGAAAATGTAAAGCATGCTGAGTGTCCCGGTCTCTAGACTTCTTTATGAGAACTTGATGGGGCAAACCCTTCTCTTTATCTATAGCCGATTGCTCTAGTCTACTTTCACCCTCTAGTGTTTAATTGACAGACCTCATTAACGTATGATGGCAATAAAATATGAAATGGAAGAATAGGGGAACAGCTAAGCCTATATGTAAATGTAGTCAATGTTAAGTAACAGTGTAATGATCTAGCATTTTATTAACCCTTAATGTCTATAATGTTATCTTTTCTCTGGTATCTACAGACTGATGTGAAGAAAAATCCTCAGCCACTAATCAAGAAGTTGGAGGCTAAGTTACTTCCAGGTGAGAATTTTGTGCATTAGCCCTAAGAACAATTACTGACATCATGCTTAGTGTCATTCTTTAAAGCAAACTGTTACTTAGGTAATAGCTAGGAACAGAAAGCAAGTTTTTTCTTCATCACCCAAGATTTATTGTTGAATGTTTATTGAAGGATCCCCATTAGCACTAACACTGTAGTCAGCCAGTCTTCCTGGGGTCCACATATAAGACGACAACAAGATTAAAGAAAAAGAAAAACATGAAAATGAGATCACATGAATTACATGTCAAGACTAAATTAAATGAAGAAAGAATACCAATGACGACAGATAACAATGATGCAACATTGACAAACAAAATGATGATCGGGGTGACAGTGGCTCAGGAGGTAGAGCTGTCGTCTGGTAATCTGAAGGTTCCTGGTTCGATACCCAGCTCCTCCCGGCAGCGTGTCGAAGTGTCCTTGAGCAAGACACTTAACCCCTAACTGCTCCCGACAAGCAGGTTGGCACCTTGCATGGCACCTTGCATGCTTTCATTGGAAGTATGTTGTCAGATAGCCTATTTCATTGGAAGTATGATGTCAAATAGCCTACCTCTTGAAAGAAGTGTAGAGCTAGTTGCTCGGCCTCGATGTACACTGGAAGTTTATTCCACAACTGTATGGCTCTGTACAGTACATGAATGTTCTTTTCAGTGAGCTGGATTTCAGATATGGGAGCAGGGTATGACCATTGCAAGCATCCCTTGTTTTATATTTGTGAACATTGTTGTTAGGTTGTATTTGACTGAATAAGTACTCTGGCTTGTGTGTATATATGATGGTCCTGAAGAGTGACAGTACAGTGATGAATAATTTATGCTCTACTGTTGGCCATGATGGTGTTAAGTGCATTTGAGTGATATGGGTTCTGACTTCACTGTACAACCTAGAACCGAAGTCATCCTTTAGTTACCTTGGGGAACAGCAGACAATTAGAATCCTCTCAAAAATCAACAGGAGTGAGGACCCACAAGTACTTTTGGGGATGTTACTTTTTGCAGACCTTTGTCCCTGGGCCTCTGGAATTGTTTGTGCACAATTCTCTTCTCCTGCCCCTGCTTCCACATTGAATTTCTGAAGGTCTCCTCCTTATTGATTATGTTCGGCCCATTTCTCTGTGTTGATGCTCTTGAATTTATTTCTTTGCTTAATTGTACCTCTAAATGAATAGGCTTATCGTGCCATAATGCAGGTTTTATTTTCTGTTTCTCTTCCTCATTTTGGCTGAATTTGTCTATTTGTCCATACCATTCCATTACATCATCATCGCATACTTCTTGGTAGGCAAACAACGGGTGATAATTTGTGTAATGTAATAATTTAACAGGTGATCCTCATTAAATGACAACTGTGGTCAATGAGCTGTGTTTATGGCATAAGGCCATTTTGGTAGGAAAGGTACGTTATTTTGTGACAGTACTATGAATAATTTATTTACCTTCCATTTTGTGCACTTGTGCTCTCATTTGAATCTCTTTTAAATGACCAGTGTTAAATGTTATTCAGTCTCTGTCATAGTTATGAATGACATATGAACCATAGACATGCTATAATAGCAGGTACTTAAATACATTTTTATTGTTATTCAATCTCTGATACTGTCATAGTTATTAATGACATGTGAACTGTAGACATGTGTTTTAATAGCAGGTACTGGAATAGCCTAGATTTCTATTTATTTTTTATTCAGTCCCTGATACTGTCACAGTTATTAATGGCATATTAACTGTAGACATGTGCTATAATAGCAGGTACTGGTGGAATAGAGTTTATTTTTTATTCAGTCCCTGATACTGTCACAGTTATTAATTACATATTAACTATAGACTGTGCTTGAATAGCAGATGTCTGCTTGAGGAAAAGCTTAGTCCTGTGCTCTGCAACACAGTCACCTGTCCAGCATAGTCACTCTCTTTTTGCCATCACTCCTCACTCATAGGCACTTACTTTGTTAGCAGGACACAAGCTCTTTAAAGACCATTAATCACTCAACGTGGATGGAAATACCTGTATGGAGTATTTATTTTCTTATAGGCCAGGAGGTGTAGGCCTACCTGTTGTTGAATATTTTACAATGGTGTAAGCCTACTTGCTAAAGTCCATCTAGTGCACTAATTGGGACAAGAGTTAGTCTTTCTTGCATCTAGACCCTTTTCTTGTCCTATAAAGTATCTGCAAAGTTGTCAGATTAGCCTCTTGATGTATCTTTGTATACCCACTCCATTGTCTGCTGGAAGTGTAATCTGGTGAACCAGGTGCTAAACTGACTCCGGTGTCCTGCTTTGAATGTAATGCAACACCTTAGGCTATGTTCAGACTGCCAGCCCAAATAATTTTTTTGGCATATCCAGATTGTATCCAGATTGAATTTAGAAAGTTTGGACAGCAAAAAAAAAAACACATGAAATGCGATTTTTGCTAATCTGACCCAAACCACATTTGGAGGTGGTTTGAAATCCGATTCCAATTGGATTTCTACAGATGTGTCTCAGTCCGGAAGCTCTGGCCACTCAAATCGGATTTAGCTCTCGTAATGAAGCAGAGGGAACCGAACGAACAACACAACTGGGCTAAGCTAGAGGGAGACAGACGACGCGTGTATCGTTCTTCCAACAAAAGTCACCTAGCATTACAATTATTCTGTTAGGCTCTTGGTAAGTGAGGGTCATTATATTAGCTTATTATACAGCTCTTACTTGTCTCATGCAAAGACATTAAATTCCACTCTGTGACCAAAAGTCCTTTCTCCTTAGTCTTTAATTTGTGTACCATATCCTTGGTAAGAAAAGCAGATGATATTACATACATGGGGCTATTCCTGTCAGCTAGCTTGCTGACTCTGTCTAGCTTGGAGTTTTTCCCCATCTCTACACCTTTCTAAACTCACAAGTTGGGATGACCGTAACGCTAGTTTTGGCTTGTGAGACCTACGTTATCTCCACACACTACACTGCTAGCACAGGTGAAAGCATGACAGTAATCAGGGAAAATGACAACTTTCAGCAGTGCTGGCTTTAGGAGTAAAGCTAACATTAGGCTTGTTTATACTTCCCTGCAAATGGAAATATGCTCATGCTGTATGCTAATTAGATCAATGACAACTTCCCTGTACTACAGGAGAAAAGGGAAATACTTTTTTTTTCAGCCTACTTTACAAAACAATTCAAATCTTATTAATTTGACACATGTGCATGTACAGTATATGAGCAACAATCGGGACAAAATCAGTCAGTAACTTTCACTGGGGTGGAGGGGATATTGTTATTCTATAATCTACAAGCTGAATAAATTCTCCTGCTGTGCGCTGTAGCGTCAATTTCACTAGTGGTCAAAAACTCCATTCGATACCTTTTAAGATGATTGTAAAATCCATCTTATGAAGCTTCTTACATTTTTGCGGTGTTTCCAAAACAAGCATGTTAAAGCTTAATTTAGACTCGAACGTCAAAGTGACGCCGATGCTTTGCTGAAGGTGTCGCCAGTCTCGGTGCAGGCCAAGGAGCCTACCGGTGAAGCCTACATGCACCTCTCCCAATATGCAACTGCGCGTCTTTTCAAAATTAATTAATTAATTAATTAATTAATTAATTAAAATGTATTGTTATTGGGAAACGAGGCCCTGGTCAGGTTTGTTTGGGCTCCGAAAAGATAAGTTTATATTAGGACTATCAATATTAATGCGTACATTTTTTTTAGATTAATGATCCTTTTTAACAGAGATTAATCCCACCATTCAATGTGACCAATAACTATTCATGATTAGTTTCCTTAACCATTTTTTCATGCATTTCATTCCCCTACAGACGCATTTTGCTACGGATTTTTTAATATGCACTAACGCGCTTTAACACGAGCCTATCATGCGATTAACCTGTAAAAATATATATATATTTTTTTTTTTATCGCTTGACAGCCCTACTTTGTATGCATTACACCTCCTACTGTAGTGAAGTGATGAGGTGTTTTTCCTTCATGAGTCTAGGTGCCTGACTGACTGAGGTTGTTTTGTTTTTAGGCCTACATGTAAGTCTACATGTTTGACATGTTTTTAATATATTGATTTTTATAGACATAGCTCAAGCTATTTTGGATCTTTGTTATTTAAAGTTTTAATATGCAAAATCCTCATTTTATTTGTTTTGGAGACATATTGGTGATAAGCAATCATTGCTGTTCTGTTTTTGAACTGTGCTAACTTGCGTTCCATCTTGAAAATTGCTGCTGGTGATGTAAAACGTATCATTTCCTGTGTGCCAGATGATTTTCTTGGGAATCTCTTACCAGACACCAGTGTTTACAACAGCCAAGAACAGAAAATGTAAAGGCAATCATTAACTGGGTATAGGTAGAATCATAATTGTGTTATATCAATTGGCTATAGAGAGTGGCAAAATTGACATTTATTCATATGAAAATGTTTGAGATTATTACTTTAATGTTAAGAAACCGTTTAAGCCCATTTGAGCTACATTATATCACAATTGTCACTCAAATAGACTAAATCAAATGGGAAAAGGGGTAAAGGCAGAATCCATTTTGAATCCACCTTATGCTTGTGTCTGTCAGATGGCAAAATTATGTTTTCCTACACCGGCAGGGACATTTTGATTTGATTTTAGATTCTTGGGCTTGTAATTTGATGTTATCATCATTCAGTTGTCACAACCTTTCATTTGTTCCAATTTGACTGAATCATCAGGAGACCTACTAATTAGAGGGGTACTAATTAATCCTAGCTTTGCTTAAATGGTTGTTTTGTTGGATGATGGAGGTTTGTACATTTACATTTTTCCATCCACTGCATGCAATGACTAGTGGATAAAAAAAAAAAAAAAAAGAAGAAAAAACATCCAACAGGTTCTTTTTTGGGTACCAGATAAAGTGTCTGGTAAAATACATAGGCTAAATGTACCAGCTAGCCACAGCCAAAATCTGTCTGTATTTGCTGGGAGGTAATTTTGCACCCTGGTTTCTCGACAGTCAAGTTAGCCTAGGCTAAATGGATTTCATCCTCAGTCACTTTGTCTCTCACCCCTTTTCATTATGTTATTATTTCTTTCTCTGCACTGAAGCAATGCTTTGAAGTGTCTGTCTGTAGGACTCCACCTTACCCAGCTAAATCTCTATCTTTGAAAGGGCTCTAAGGCAATATATTCTTATTGCTGCAGACTTGTTCATACATTTTGTTTTGGCATCAAGGAACAAGGGTCTTGATGTTTGTTATAACCCATGTGTGCATAAAAAGCTACAGTGATGGATGGCCAAAAACAGGTTCAGTTCATGCAAGTGAAATTATTCATGGTTTATGCAATGTTCAGTGCTACAGTGCAGCTAAATATTAATCCCTTTATTCACCTTTCCATCCATTCATTGATCCATTAATCCATCCTAAGGAAGTAAGAACACTTGTAACTAAATGTGATTGTGGTTTAGCTGAAAGGTTGAAACTCCTGCTGACCATAGAAACCTTTTGACATGAAGATCCTGAAACACCAGAACCGGTAGTTTAAAACTTGTTAAACTTGTTAAACTGTTAACAGGTTTGTTAAGATTTGTTAACAGGTTTTCCATTAGGCCTAATGTTAGTGTTCACCAACATTATTTTGGATGTCCATGCCATTGCTGTTAGCGAGGTTTAATAAAGTTTTTCCTTAAACCTTTCCTTATAGGTCACCTCATCTTGACTGTATTTGTGTAAAACTTTTTCTGCCATCTTTATCTTTGAAATTATGTTGTGGCTGATGTGTATAATAATACCTTAAGGCTATTTATCTTTCCTAAATACTAAGGCATTCTGCCACTGTGGTCTCTCAAGGGATTGTGCAGAATCAAGATATTCAAAGAGAAGGATGTCTGTGTGTGTAAGGATTCAAGCAATCTAGCTGGATACACTGCTAATATTCTAATTAGTGCAATGCAATTAGCATTTGTGGAGGGGAATTGGAGGGGAATTGCCTGAGGCATTTACGACCTCTGCTTGCCATTTAAACTGTGTAACACCTGGACTAGAGTTAATTCAAAGTCTGTCTAAAGAGAAGTCGTTTCACTCTGCTGCCATCATGATAACGGGGACTAACAAGACTAACAAGGCCTGACCCCTATCTCTTTGAATGCATTTCATTGTTTTACTTTCATACTTGAAGTCATTTGTAAATTACTGACAACACAGAATGGATCATTTGGAAAATTCCACTTCCAAGACCAGCTTCTATGCATGTGCCATCTGCCATATAGTCCTTAGGTACCATAGCAAGTAGTTTACGTGTTGCCACCATCTTTAGTGGTATGGATTTTGCCATTCAAAACTGCCAGTGCTCTGGCTCCTCTCTACTGTCTCTGGTTCATTATCAAACTCCACTTGCTAGAATCGATTGTTTCCCATGAAACATGATTTTCCTGTACATTCTCTGAACACCTTGCTTATTCCAGTAACTCTTTTATTATCGCCGCCCAGGCCAGGGACCATGTTGGAAACAAGTGTTCTCTAACATGTTATCCCTTGGATTTGTTGTCTTCTTTATCCATAAATAAAATCTATCTATCAATCAGGCCGAAGGGCCTGGGGCAAGATTATGCATTCGCTCACGTGCATGCGCGTGTGTGTCTTTGTGCGTGTGTTTGTGTTTCACAAGGCTAATCTTGCAAATTACAGGGCCGATTTGGATGAAACGTTACACATAGGCTGGCAGCAGCCAAGGGTCTGAAGTGTCAAATTGTTTTTCAAATCAGGCAACAACAAGTATTTTAGTTGAATACATTTTCATAGTTGTCCAGTGACATAGATATAGTTACACCTTTTGGCCTCAACAGGGTGGTAGCCAACTACACAGGTGCGTGGCGCAGAGCTTGCTTTGGTTTGGAATGGTTCATATGAACGACTCTTTCAAGTGAATGAGTAGACGTGAACGAATTGAAATGCATCTAATGACTCGTTAAGCAACCGCATGTTGTTTTTTTCTACTGTGCCATGCAGGGCCATCATTTCTTTGCTTGTCTAATAGTGTTTCACTGCGGGGAGAGAAAACCCCCCCACGACACATCACTTCCTCAGTTGTCAACGTGCCAACTTTTGCTCACAGCTGATTTGAGAGAAAAGCAAACAATCTTCTTTCATCTAACCTACCGATTTCTGCTAGATTGTAAATTAACTAGACTACTTGTATATCAGATCAGTGGATTCCTGTAAGAAAGAAATGGCAGGAAGTAGCCTCAGATGAGCAGTGGGTTCAGCTTGGTTCAACTTAGCGATAACTACTT